>JAUNZM010000476.1:0-53287 GCA_033459285.1 Clamator glandarius | reverse complement strand
AAATATTATTCTTAATCCTAACCCTAAAAGAAACCCTAATCCTAACCCTTATTTTACAACTAAAGTCTAATCCTAAACCTAATATTAATCTCTAACCCAAAAACTAAGCCTGACCTGAAACTTAATCCAAGCCCTAAACCTTGCCCTAAACACTAGACACAATACTAACACTAACCCTAATCCAAACACAAAACCCTAAACATGAACCCTAACCCATTACATAACACTTAACTAGAATTCAAACCCTTATCCTAATGGTGGGACCACCCTAATCCTAAACATAAATCTAACCCTAATACTAAACCTAACCCTAAAAGTAACCCTAAATTTAACTATAAACCTAACCGTAACCCTAACACTAACATAACACCTAAAACTTACGTTAACCCTCACCCTAAACCAAACCTAACCCTAACCCTAACCCTAACATTAACCCTAAACCTTAACGTAAACCTAACCCTAACCTTAAACCTAACAATAACCATAACCCTAACACTAACAATTTATTCTAAACCTAACCCTAACCCTAACCCCTAACGCAAAACTTAACTCTAACCTGAACCCTAACCCTAACCTCTAATCCTAAATTTAACCCTAAACCAAACCCTAACCCCTACCATAACCCTAAATTTAACCCTAACCCTAATCCTAACACCTAACCTTAACCCTAACCCTAAACCTAAACAATAATCCTAACCCTACACCTAACCCTAAACCATAACCCTAAGCCTAACACTAAAATTTAAATCTAACCCTAACCCTAACCCTTACCTTAACCCTAACCCTAAACCATAAACCTAAGTCTAACCCTCACCCTAACACTAACACCTAACTCTAATCCAAACACTAACCCTAACCATAATCCAAATGAAACTAATCCTAATGGCCTAAACCTAACCCTAGCCCTAAAGGCACACTAATCCTAACCCTAAACTAAACCCTTATATTAATTATGGACCAACCCTAACCCTAAGCCTAGTCATAATCCCAAACCCCTAAATCTAACCCTAATCCTAACCCTAAACGTAACACTAACAGAACTCTAAACCTAACTCTAACCCGAACCCTAACACTTAGCCTAAATTTAATCCTAAACCTAACACTAACCCAAAATCTAACCCTAACCCTAAAATTAACACTAACTCTAACCCCTAACCCTATTCCTAACCTAACCATAACCCTAATCCTAACACTAACCCTAATCATAACCCTAAACCTTTAACCTAACCCCAAACCTAATCCTAGCCCTACCCCTAACCCTATCCCTAACCCTAACACCTAAATCAAACCCCTAACCCTAACCCTACTCTTAACACAAGTCTAACCCTAAAACAAACACTAACCCTAAACCGAGCCCTAACCCTTACCCTAAATCTAACCCTAACCAAAATGACCCTAAGCCTAATGGCCTAACACTAACCCTAACCTTAATGGCACACTAACCCTAACCCTAATTGTAACCATAACACTAACCCTAATTGTAACCATAACACTAACCCTAACCCTTACCCTAAATCTAACCCTAAACTTAACCCTAACTCTAACCATAACCCTAACATTAACCCTAATCCTAAACCAACCCTAACACTAACCCTAACCCTAACACCTAAAAATAACAATATCCCTAACACAAACACAAACCCTAACCCTAACACTAACACCTATATCTAACCATTAACACTAACCTTAACCCTAACCCTGACCCAAACCTAACCGTAAACCTAACCGTAACCCTAACCCTAACCCTAACTCTAACCCTAACCCTAACCTTAACAAACCTAACCCTATCAATAACCAATAACCCTAACCCTAAATTTAACCCTAACCCTAATCCTAAACCTAAACAATAATCCTAACCCTAAACCTAACCCTAAACCATAACCCTAAGCCTAACACTAACATTTAACTCTAACCCTAACCTAACCTATAAATCTAAGCCTAACCCTCATCCTAACACCTAACTCTAATCCAAACACTAACCCTAAGCCTAACCATAATCCAAATGAACCTAATCCTAATGGCATAAACCTAACCCTAGCCCTAAAGGCACACTAATCCTAACCCTAAACTAAACCCTTATATTAATTATGGACCAACCCTAACCCTAAACCTAACACTAACCCTAACCCCTAACCCAGCCCTATACCTAATCCAAATTCAAACCCTAACCCTAACACAAACCCTAACCCTAAACATAACTTTTAACCCTAACCCTAACACTAACCCTAATCCTAACCCTTATGTTACAACTAAAGTCTAATCCTAAACCTAAACCTAACCTTAATCTCTAACACAAAAACTAAGCCTAACCTGAAACTTAATCCTAAACCTTGCCATAAACATTAAACACAACTCTAACACAAACCCTAATCCAAACACTAACACAAAACCCTAACCTTTAACCCTAACACCTAACCATAACCAATAAACATAACACTTAACCGTAACTCTAACCCTTATCTAAATGGTGGGCCCACCCTAAACTAAAACATAAATCTGACCCGAACCCTAACCATAAACCTAACCCTAACACTAACCCAAATGACACTAAGTCAAATGGCCTAACCTTAACACTAACCCTAACACTAATGGAACATTAACCCTAACCCCACCTTAAAAATAACCCTAACCCTAAGCCTAACCATAATCCCAACCCCCTAAATCTAACTCTAACCCTAACCCTAAACGTAACCCTAACACAACCCTAAACCTAACTCTAACCCGAACCCTAACACTTAGCCTAAACCTAATCCTAACTCAACCCTAACCCTAACACCTAAACCTAACCCTAACACTAACCCAAAATCTAACCCTAACCCTAAAATTAACACTAACCCTAACACCTAATCCTAAACTTAACCCTAACGCTAACACTAAACATAACTCCTAACCCTGAACCTAACTCAAACCCTAACTCTAACCCTAAACATAACCCTAAAAATAACCCTAACCCTAACCCTAAACCTTAACCTAACCCTAACCATAATCCTAACCCAAATGAACCTAAGCTTAATGGCCTAACATTAACCCTAACCCTAATGTCAAACTTACCCTAACCCGAAAACTAACACTAGTCCTAACCCTAACCCTAACACTGACACTAACCCTGACACTAAACCTAAACTTAACCCTAATGCTAACCCTAACCCTAACCCTAAACCTAACCCTAACCCTAACCCCTAACTTTAACCATAACCCTAACTCTAACAATAACTATATCCCCCAAACCTTAATCCTATCCCTAACCATATTCCAAAACCTAACTCTAAACATAACTCTTAACCCTAACCCTAACACTGACCCTAATGCTAAAACTTATTCTACAACTAAAGTCTAATCCTAAACCTAAACCTAACCTTAATCTGTAACTCAAAAACTAAGCCTAACATGAAACTTAATCCTAACTCTAAAACTTGCCCTAAACACTAAACACTACACTACACTAACCTTAATCCAAACACTAACACAAAACCCTAACCCTTAACCCAAACATCTAACCATAACCCATACACATAACAATTAACCATAACTCTAACCCTTATCCTAATGGTGGACCCTAAACCTAAACATATATCTAACCATAACCCTAACCATAAACTTAAATCTAATCCTAACCCAAATGACGTTAAGCTTAATGGCGTAACCCTAACCCTAACGCTAATGGCACGTAACGCTAACCCAACCCTAAGCACAACCCTAAGTCTAACACTAACACTAACCCTAACACTAACCCTAAAACCCTAACCCTAACACTAATCCAACCCGAAATCTAATACTAACACTAAGCCTAATCTTAACGGTAACCCTAACACTAACCCTAGCCATAAGCCTAACCCTAAAAACTAACCCTAAACATAACACTAAACCTAACCCTAGCCTTAACACTAACACTAACCCCCTAACCCTAACCCTAATCCGAAACCTAACCCTAACCATAACCCTTAACCCTAACCCTAACACTAACCCTAAATCTAACCCTTATTCTACAACTAAAATCTAATCCTAATCCTAAACATAACCTTAATCTCTAACCCAAAAACTAAGGTTAACCAGAAACTTAATCCTAACCGTAAACCTTGCCTAAACACTAACCCCAACACTAACACAAACCCTTTTCCAAACACTAACACAAAACCCTAACCCCTAACCCTAACCCCCAAAACCTAACCCATAAACATTGCACTTCAGCATAACTCTAAACCTTATCCTAATAGTGGGCCCACCCTAAACCTAAACATAAATCTAACCCTAACCCTAACCCTAACCCAACACTAAACCTAAACCATAACCCTAACACTAACCTTAAACCTAAACCATAACCTTAACATTAACACTAACCCTAACCCCTGACCATAACTCTAACTCTAACCCTAACCCTAACCCTAAACGTAACCCAACCCTAACCCTAACACTAACAATAACCCTAACCCTAAACCTAACGCAACCCAAACCCTAACACTAATGCCTAAACCTAATCCTTACCCTAACTCTAACCCAAACCTAACCCTAACCCTAAACCTATCCCTAACTATAATCCAAACCCTCACGCTGAACAAAACTCTTAACCCTAACACTAACCCTAATCCTAACCCTTATTCTAAAACTAAAGTCTAATCCTAAACCTAACATTAATCTTAAACTCAAAAACTAAGCCTAACCTGAAACTTTATCCGAACCCTAAAACTTGCCCTAAACACTACACCTAACACTAAAACTAATCGTAATCCAAACATTAACACAAAACCCTAACTACTTACCCTAACCCCTAACCTAACCCATAAACATAACACTTAACCATAACACTAACCCTTATCCTAATGGTGGGCCCATCCTAAACCTAAATATAAATCTAATCCTAACCCTAACCCTAACACAAATGACCCTATGCCTAACCCGAACACTAACCCTAACCCTAACCCTAACCCTTACCGTAACCCTAACCCTAACCCTAACCCTTACCGTAACCCTAACCTTCAATCTAAACTTAACCCAAACCTTAACCCTAATCCTAACCCCCTAAACCTAACCCTATCCCTAACTCTAATCCAAATCCTAACCCTAAACATAACTCTTAACCCTAACCCTAAAAGTAACCCTAATCCTAACCCTTATTCTACAACTAAAGTCCAATCCTAAACCTAAACCTAAACCTAACCTTAATCTCTAACCCAAAAACTAAGCCTAATCTGAAACTTAATCCTAATCCTAAACCTTGCCCTAAACACTAACCCCAACACTAACACTAATGCAAACACTAACACAAAACCATAACCCCTAACCCTAACCCCTAACCCTAACCCATAAACATAACATTCACCATAACTCTAACACTTATCCTAATCGTGGGCCCACACTAAACCGAAACATAAATCTAATCCTTACCCTAACACTAACTCAAATGGCCCTAACACTAATTGCCTAACCCTAAAGGGACACTAAACCTAACCCTAAAACTAACCCTTATTTTAATATTGGACCGACCCTAACCCTAAACAAGACATTAACCCTAAACCCCTAATCCTAAACCTATACCTAACCCTAACACTAACCCTAAACCTAACGCAATACAAACCCTAACACTAAATCTAACCCGAATCCTAAATCTAGCCATAAACCTAACCTAAAACTAACCCTAACACTAACCCCTAACCCTAACACTAACCCTAACCCTAACACTTACCTTTACCCTAACAGTAACCCTATACCTAACCCCTAACCCTAACGCTAACATTAAACCTAAACCTAACCCTAACACTTACACTAATCATAAGCACTAACCCTAACCACAAAACAAAGCCTAACTGTAACACTAACCCTAACCCCTAAACTTAACGCTAACATTAACTCTAACTCTAACCCTTACCCTAAATCTACCCCTAACCCCTAACCCTACCCATAACCTTAAGCATGACCTTAACCCTACCACTAACCCTAACCCTAATAGTAACACCCAAACCTAACCCTAACCCTAACTGTAACACTAACCCCTAACCATAACCCTAACCCTAACCCCTAACCCCAACCCTAACCCAAACCTAACCCTAACCCTAACCATAACACCTAACCCTAACACTAAACATAACCCTATCCCTAACCAAACCCTAACCAGAACCCTAACCAGAACCCTAATCCTAAACCCTAACCCCAAGTCTAAACCTAACACTAACTCTAAACATAACCCTAACCCTAACAACCCTAACCCTATCCCTAACCCTATCCCTAAACCTAACCGTAACCCTAACACTAACCCTAACACCTAACCATAACACTAACCCAACTCTGACAGTATACTTAACCCTATCCCTAATCCTAACACTAACCCTAATCATAACACTAAACCTTTAACCTAACCCCAAACCTAATCCTAGCCCTACCCCTAACCCTACCCCTAACCCTAACACCTAAATCTTACCCCTAACCCTAACCCTACTCTTAACACAAGTCTAACCCTAAAACAAACACTAACCCTAAACCTAGCCCTAACCCTTACCCTAAATCTAACCCTAACCAAAATGACCCTAAGCCTAATGGCCTAACACTAACCCTAACCTTAATGGCACACTAACCCTAACCCAAAATTAACCAGAACACTAACCCTAATTGTAACCATAACACTAACTCTAACCCCCTAAAATTAACCCTATACCTAACTCTAAACCAAACCCTAAATCTAACCCTAAACCTAACCCTAACCCTAATCAAAACCCTAACCCTAAACATAACCCTTAACTGTAACCCTAACACTAACCCTAATCCTAACCCTTATTCTACAACTAAAGTCTAATCCAAAACCTAAACCTAACCTTAATCTCTAACACGAAAAATAAGCCTAACCTTAAACTTAATGCTAGCCCCAAACCTTGCCCTAAACACTAACCCCAACACTAACACTAACCCTAATCCAAACACTATAACAAAACAAAAACTCCTAAACCTAACACATAACCCTAACCCACAAATATAATACTTAACTGTAATTCTAAACGTTATCCTAAGAGTGCGCCCACCATAACCCTAAAGATAAATCTAACCCTAAACCTAACCCTAACACTAACCTTAACTTTAACCCTAAACCTAACCCTAACACTAACACTTACCCTAACCCCTAACCTTAACCCTAACCCTAACCATAACCCTAACATTAAGCCTAATCTTAAACCAACCCTAACACTAACCCTAATCCTAACACCTAACAATAACAATATCCCTAACCCTAACACAAACCCTAACCCTAACACTAACACCTAAATCTAAACATTAACCCTAACCCTAACCCTAACCCTAACCTTAACAAACCTAACCCTATCAATAACCCCTAACACTAACTCTAACCCTAACCCTAACCCTACCCATAACACCAACCCTAACCCAAATGACCCTAAGCTTAATGGCCTAACCCTAATCCTAATGGCACACTAACCCTATCCCAACCCTAACCATAACAATAACCCTATCTCTAACCATAACATTAACGCTTACCCCCTAACCCTAACCATATCCCTAACACTAATTCAAACCCTAACCCTAAATATAACTCTTAACCCTAATACTAACACTAATCCTAACCCTTATTCTACAATTAAAGCCTAATCCTAAACTTAAACCTAACCTTAATCTCTAACACAAAAAAGAAGCCAAACCTGAAACTTGATCCTAGCCCTAAACCTTACACTAAAAACTAACCCCAACACTAAAAATAACCCTAATCCAAACACTAACACAAAACCCTAACTCCTAACCATAACCCCTAACCCTAACTCAATAAACATAATACTTAACTATAATTCTAACCCTTATCCTAATGTTGGGCCCACCCTAAGACTAAACATAAATCTAAACCTAACCCTAAACCTAACTTTAACCCTAAACCTAACCCTAACATTAACACTAACCCTAAACCCAAACCCTAACCCTAACCCTAACCTAACCCTAACCCTAAGAATAAATCTAACCCTAAACCAACCCTAATCCTAAACCTAACCCTAAACCCAACACAAACCCTAACACCTAACTATAACCTTTAACCCTAACCCTAACCCTGACACAACCCTAACCGTAACCATAACCCTAAACCTAACGACCCTAACCCTAAACCTAACCGTAACCATATCCCTAACGCTAAACCTAACCATAACCATATCCCTAACCCAACCCCAACCCCAACCCAAACCCTAACACCTAACCCTAACACTAACCCAACCCTAACACTAACCCTAATGCTAACAATGACCCTAACACTAACACCTAACTCTAACCTCTAACCCTAATCCTAACCCAAACTTAACTCTAATCCTAACCGTAACCCTTACCCTTAACCCTAAACCTAAACCTAACACTAACCTTACCCTTAACCCTAACCCTGATGACCTTAACAATAACACTTACTCTAACCCTAAACCTAACCCTAAAAACCTAACCCTAAAATTAACACTAACCCTAACAATAAACCTTAACCCTAACCCTAACCGTAACTCTGAACCAAACCCTAACCCAAATCTAACCCTAAACCGAACCCTAACACTAAATATAAAACTAGCAATAACCCAACCCTAACCCTAACCCTAATATTATCCCTAGGACTAAACCCTTACCCTAACTTTAACCCTAACCCTAACCCTAACACCTAACATTAACACTAACCCTAGCTGTAACACTTACCCTAACATTAACCCTAACCCTAACTCCTAATCCTAACCATAACTCTTATCCTAACCTTAACCCTAACACTAACCCAAACCCCCTAACCTTAACCATATAACTAACACCAATCCAAAACCTAACCCTAACAGTAATCCTAACTTTAACTATAAACCTAACTGTAGCCCTAACACTAACACTAACACCTAAAACTTACATTAACCCTCACCCTAAACCAAACCTAACCCTAACCCTAACACTAACCCCTAACCCTAACCCTAACCCTAACCCTAACCCTAATATTACCCCTAAACCTAAACGTAAACCTAACCCTAACCTCTAACCTAACAATAACCATAACCCTAACACTAACACTTTATTCTAAACCTAACCCTAACCATAACCAAAACCCTTACAACTAACAATAAATATAACCCTAACCCTAACCCTAACCCCTAACGCAAAACCTAACTCTAACCTGAACCCTAACCCCTAATCCTAAATTTAACCCTAAACCAAAACCTAACACTAAATTTAACCCTAACCCTAATCCTAACACCTAACCCTAACCCTAAACCTAAACAATAATCCTAACCCTAAACCTAAACAATAATCCTAACCCTAAACCTAACCCTAAACCATAACCCTAAGCCTAACACTAAAATTTAACTCTAACCCTAACCCTAAACCTAAACCTAAACCTAAGCCTAACCCTCACCCTAACACTAACACCTAACTCTAATCCAAACCCTGACCATAACCCTAACCATAATCCAAATGAACCTAATCCTAATGGCCTAAACCTAACCCTAGCCCTAAAGGCACACTAATCCTAACCCTAAACTAAACCCTTATATTAATTATGGACCAACCCTAAACCTAAACCTAACCCTAACCCTAACCGTAACCCTAACCCACTAACCCTAACCCTATCCCTAATCCAAATTCAAACCCTAAACCTAACACAAACCCTAACCCTAAACATAACTCTTAACCCTAACACGAACCCTAATCCTAACCCTTATGCTACAACTAAAGTCTAATCCTAAACCTAAACCTAACCTTAATCTCTAACACAAAAACTAAGCCTAACCCGAAACTTAATCCTAAACCTTGCCATAAACTTTAAACACAACTCTAACACAAACCCTAATCCAAACACTAACACAAAACCCTAACCTTTAACCCTAACACCTAACCCTAACCCATAAACATAACACTTAACGGTAACTCTAACCCTTATCTAAATGGTGGGCCCACCCTAAACTAAAACATAAATCTGACCCGAACCCTAACCATAAACCTAACCCTAACACGAACCCAAATGACACTAAGTCAAATGGCCTAACCTTAACACTAACCCTAACCCTAATGGCATATTAACCCTAATCCCACCTTAACCATAAACCTAACCCTAAGCCTAACCATAATCCCAACCCCCTAAATCTAACTCTAACCCGAACCCTAACACTTAGCCTAAACCTAATCCTAACTCAACGTTAACCCTAACCCTAACACCTAAACCTAACCCTAACACTAACCCAAAATCTAACCCTAACCCTAAAATTAACACTAACCCTAACCCCTAACCCTAAACTTAACCCTAACGCTAACACTAAACATAACTCTTAACCCTGACCCTAACTCAAACCCTAACTCTAACCCTAAACATAACCCTAACAATAACCCTAACCCTAAACCTTAACCTAACCCTAACCCTAACCCAAATGAACCTAAGCTTAATGGCCTAACACTAACCATAACCCTAATGGCACACTTACTCTATCCCGAAACCTAACACCAGCCCTAACCCTAACCCTAACACTTACCCTGACACTAAACCTAAACTTAACCCTAACGCTAACCCTAACCCTAACACTAAACCTAACCCTAACCCTAACCCTAACCCCTAACTTTAGCCATAACCCTAACCCTAACAATAACTATAACCCCCAAACCTTAATCCTATCCCTAACCCTATTCCAAACCCTAACTCTAAACATAACTCTTAACCCTAACCCTAACACTGACCCTAATGCTAAAACTTATTCTACAACTAAAGTCTAATCCTAAACCTAAACCTAACCTTAATCTGTAACTCAAAAACTAAGCCAAACATGAAACTTAATCCTAACTCTAAAACTTGCCCTAAACATTAAACACTACACTACACTAACCTTAATCCACACACTAACACAAAACCGTAACCCTTAACCCAAACACCTAACCATAACCCATACACATAACAATTAACCATAACTCTAACCATTATCCTAATGGTGGACCCTAAACCTAAACATATATCTAACCATAACCCTAACCATAAACTTAAATCTAATCCTAACCCAAATGACGTTAAGCTTAATGGCATAACCCTAACCCTAACGCTAATGGCACGTAACGCTAACCCAACGCTAAACATAACCCTAACCCTAACACTAACCCTAACACTAACCCTAAAACCCTAACCCTAACACTAATCCAACTCTAAACCTAATACTAACACTAAGCCTAATCTTAACGGTAACCCTAACACTAACCCTAGCCATAAGCCTAACCCTAAACCCTAACCCTAAACATAACACTAAACCTAACCCTAGCCTTAACACTAACACTAACCCCCTAACCCTAATCCGAAACCTAACCCTAACCATAACCCTTAACCCTAACACTAACCCTAAATCTAACCCTTATTCTACAACTAAAAACTAATCCTAATCCTAAACATAACCTTAATCTCTAACCCAAAAACTAAGGTTAACCTGAAACTTATTCCTAACCGTAAACCTTGCCTAAACACTAACCCCAACACTAACACAAACCCTTATCCAAACACTAACACAAAACCCTAACCCCGAACCCTAACCCCCAAAACCTAACCCATAAACATTGCACTTCAGCATAACTCTAAACCTTATCCTAATAGTGGGCCCACCCTAAACCTAAACAAAAATCTAACCCTAACCCTAACCCTAACCCTAACCCAACACTAACCCTAACACTAAACCTAAACCATAACCCTAACACTAACCTTAAACCTAAACCATAACCTTAACATTAACATTAACCTTAACCCTGACCATAACTCTAACTCTAACCCTAACCCTAACCCTAAACGTAACCCAACCCTAACCCTAACACTAACAATAACCCTAACCCAACCCTAACCCTAACACTAATGCCTAAACCTAATCCTAACCCTAACTCTAACCCAAACCTAACCCTAACCCTAAACCTATCTCTAACTATAATCCAAACACTCACTCTGAACATAACTCTTAACCCTAACACTAACCCTAATCCTAACCCTTATTCTAAAACTAAAGTCTAATCCTAAACCTAACATTAATCTTAAACTCAAAAACTAAGCCTAACCTGAAACTTTATCCGAACCCTAAAACTTGCCCTAAACACTACACCTAACACTAAAACTAATCGTAATCCAAACATTAACACAAAACCCTAACTATTTACCCTAACCCCTAACCTAACCCATAAACATTTAACCATAACACTAACCCTTATCCTAATGGTGGGCCCATCCTAAACCTAAATATAAATCTAATCCTAACCCTAACCCTAACACAAATGACCCTATGCCTAACCCAAACACTAACCCTAAACCTAACCCTAACCCTTACCGTAACCCTAACCCTAACCCTAACCCTTACCGTAACCCTAACCTTCAATCTAAACTTAACCCAAACCTTAACCCTAATCCTAACCCCCTAAACCTAACCCTATCCCTAACTCTAATCCAAATCCTAACCCTAAACATAACTCTTAACCCTAACCCTAAAAATAACCCTAATCCTAACCCTTATTCTACAACTAAAGTCCAATCCTAAACCTAAACCTAACCTTAATCTCTAACCCAAAAACTAAGCCTAATCTGAAACTTAATCCTAATCCTAAGCCTTGCCCTAAACACTAACGCCAACACTAACACTAATGCAAACACTAACACAAAACCATAACCCCTAACCCTAACCCATAAACATAACATTCACCATAACTCTAACACTTATCCTAATCGTGGGCCCACACTAAACCGAAACATAAATCTAATCCTTACCCTAACACTAACCCAAATGGCCCTAACACTAATTGCCTAACCCTAAAGGGACACTAAACCTAACCCTAAAACTAACCCTTATTTTAGTATTGGACCGACCCTAACCCTAAACATGACATTAACCCTAAACCCCTAATCCTAAACCTATACCTAACCCTAACACTAACCCTAAACCTAACCCAACACAAACCCTAACACTAACCCTAACCCGAATCCTAAATCTAGCAAGAAACCTAACCTAAAAGTAACACTAACACTAACACCTAACACTAACTCTAACTCTAACCCTAAACCTAACCTCTAATATTAACCCTAACACTAACCCTAAACCTAACCCTTAACCTTACACTAACAGTAACCCTATACCTAAACCCTAAACCTAACCATAACACTAACCCTAACCCCTAACCCTAAAGCTAACATTAAACCTAAACCTAATCCTAACATTCACCCTTATCATAACCCCTAACCCTAACCACAAAACAAAGCCTAACCCTAACACTAACTCTAATCCCTAAACTTAACCCTAACTTTAACTCTAACTCTAATCATTACCCTAAATCTACCCCTAACCCCTAACCCTACCCATAACCTTAAAAATGACGTAAACCCTATAACTAACCCTAACCCTAATCATAACACCAAAAGAAGACTGGGGACAATTACACAAAAATCGAGGTAAAATCGTAAGAAATGTTGTGGCAATTACTTAAAATTGGAGGACAATTACCCCACATTTGGGGATAATTAGAGAAGGTCTGGGACATCTGCACAAAATTTGAGGAAAATGACAAGATATTTGGGGACAGTTACTCAAAATTCTGAGACAACTCCCATAAACCCGGGCGCACTTACCCTCAAACCGGGGACAATTACAAGAGGATTTGGGAAAATTACTCAAAATTTGGAGGCAATTTCCCAAGACTTTGGGACAAGTTCTCAAAATTTGTGGCAAATTGCCCAAAATTTTGACGACAATTACCACAAATTTTTGGCCACAATTACCTGAAATATGGAGAGAATTACACAAATTGTGGCAAAATTACCCCGAATTTGGAGGCAGTTACCCCAAATTTCATAAGGATTATTCAAAATCTGGTGACAGTTACGCAAAATGCGTGGCAAACTACAAGAATTTTAGGGACAATTACCCAACAGTGGGAGACGGTTGCCCAACATTTTGAGAGAATGCTCCACATTTTGCAGCAGTTACCAAACCTATGAGCACAAGTACTCTAAATTTCAGGAAAGTGACCCTAATTTGGGGACATTATACAAAATTCGATGAAAACGATAAGAAATCTTGTGAAAATGACTCAAAATTTGGTGACAGTTACCCCAAATCCGGGGACAATTAACAAAATTTGGAGAAAACGTCCATCGTTTTGAGATAGCTCCTCAAATCTGTGGGGGGCTATTACCTGAAGTTTGCGGATAATTTCCCGAAATTTGGAGAGAGTTACCAAAAATTTGAGGAGGATTACCCAAAATTGGGAGAGAATTTCTCAAAATTTGAGGGCAATTACCCCAAATTTGGAGAGAATGACTCAAAATTTGGGAAAAAGTACTCAAAATTTGGTGACAATTACCCAACCAGGGGGGGACAATTACTAAAAATGTGGGCAAACTTACCAAATATTTTGAGGCAATAACCCCAAATCGGGTGAAAATTATGCGACATTTGGGACAATTATCCACCATTTGGGGACAAGTGCACCAAATTTGAGGAAAATTCTTAGACATGTTGGGCCAATTACCCAAAATTTGGAGAGAGTTACTCAGGATTTGGGGACAATTACCCAAATTTGGAGACAATTGCTGAAATTTGGGAAAACGACAGAAAATTTGGGGACAATTACTAAAAATTGGGGCAAAATGACCCCCTATTTAGGGACAATTTCCCCAACATTTGTCAAAAACGACACACCGTTTGGAGACAATTACGCCAAAATTGGAGACAATTACTTAGAATTTGGGGTCAATTCCCCAACGTTTGGTGACAATTTCCCTCCGTAGGAACACAACTATCAAAACTGTAGAGACAAATACACGAACCTTGTGGAAGATTTTAATGACTTGAATCACCATTGCCCATAACTTTGAGACAAATTAGAAGACAATTACTCAAAATTTGGTTACAGTTACCGAGAATTTGGGACAATTACAAAAATTTTCAGGAAAATGACGCAAAATTTGTGGGAAGATACAAACAATTTTGAGACAATGCCTAAGAATTTGGCAAAACGCCTCAACAATTTGCGACGATTATTACAAATCTGGGTCTAATGACTCAAAACCTGGCGGGCGACCATTACTAGAAGTTTTTAGGCAGTTATTTCAAATTTGTGCACAATTACTGAAAACTTGGGAGTAATGACCCCAAGTTTGGAGGAAATGACTTAAAATCTGGGGACAATTACCCAAATTTGGGGACAATTACCCCAAATGTGGAGACAACACCCCAACCCCTAACCATAAAACACTAACCCCACACCCAACTCCAATTTTTGGACACTTATCCAAAATCTGGAGATAATTCCTCAAAGTTTGTGGACAATTGCCTAAAATTGGAGGACAATTCCCCCAGAGTTTGAGACAATTACCCCAAACTGGGAGACAATTGCCCAACATTTGGAGAACATTACTCACAATAGTCTGATATTTACCTCGATTTGGGGGAAATGACCCAGGGTTTTGAGAAAATGATGCAAGATTTGGGGACAATTACACAAAATTGGTGGAAAATTACGCCTGATTTGGAGACGACTGTCCAGATTTTGCTGGCAAATACCCGAAATCTGCAGACATTTACTCTAAACTTGAGGAAAATTACCCGAGACTGGGGACAATTATACAAATTCGAGGTAAAATCGTAAGAAATGTTGTGGCAATTACTTAAAATTGGAGGACAATTACCCCACATTTGGGGATAATTAGAGAAAGTCTGAGACATCTGCACAAAATTTGAGGAAAATTACAAGATATTTGGGGACAGTTACTCAAAATTCTGAGACAACTCCCATAAACTCGGACGCTCTTACCCTCAACCCGGGGACTATTACAAGAGGATTTGGGAAAATTACTCAAAATTTGGAGGCAATTTCCCAAGACTTTGGGACAATTTCTCAAAATTTGTGGCAAATTGCCCAAAATTTTGCCGACAATTACCACAAATTTTTGGCCACAATTACCTGAAATATGGAGAGAATTACACAAATTTTGGCAAAATTACCCCAAATTTGGAGGCAGTTACCCCAAATTTCATAAGGATTATTCAAAATCTGGTGACAATTACGCAAAATGCGTGGCAAACTACAAGAATTTTAGGGACAATTACCCAACAATAGGAGACGGTTGCCCAACATTTTGAGAGAATGCTCCACATTTTGTGGTCGTTACCAAACCTATGAGCACAATTACTCTAAATTTCAGGAAAGTGACCCTAATTTGGCAACAATTATACAAAATTGGATGAAAATGATAAGAAATCTTGTGAAAATGACTCAAAATTTGGTGACAGTTACCCCAAATCCTG
This sequence comes from Clamator glandarius, assembly GCA_033459285.1. Classification (NCBI taxonomy): domain Eukaryota; kingdom Metazoa; phylum Chordata; class Aves; order Cuculiformes; family Cuculidae; genus Clamator; species Clamator glandarius. Next base: position 37,040 of record JAUNZM010000476.1, on the reverse strand, counting down.
GGAAAATTTACAAAATTTGGAGAAAACGTCCATCGTTTTGAGATAGCTCCTCAAAACTGGGGGGGCAATTACCCGAAGTTTGAGGATAATTTCCCGAAATTTGGAGACAGTTACCTAAAATCTGAGGAGGATTACCCAAAATTGGGAGAGAATTACTCAAAATTTGAGGGCAATTACCCCAAATTTGGAGAGAATGACTCAAAATTTGGGAAAAACTACTCAGAATTTGGTGACAATTACCTAATAAACGAAGGGGGGACAATTACTAAAAATATGAGCAAACTTACCAAAATTTTTGAGGCAATAACCCCAAATCGGGTGAAAATTATCCGATATCTGCGGACAATTATCCACCACTTGGAGACAAATTCACCAAATTTGAGGAAAATTATTAGACATGTTGGGCCAATTACCCAAAATTTGGAGACAGTTACTCAGGATTTGGGGACAATTACCCAAATTTGGAGACAATTGCTGAAATTTGGGAAAACGACAGAACATTTGGGGACAATTACTAAAAATTGGGGCAAAATGACCCCCTATTTAGGGACAATTTCCCAACAATTGTCGAAAACGACACACCGTTTGGAGACAATTATGCCAAAATTGGAGACAATTACTTAGAATTTGGGGTCAATTCCCCAACGTTTGGTGACAATTTCCCTCAGCAAGAACACAACTATCAAAACTGTAGAGACAAATACACGAAACTTGTGGAAGATTTTAATGACTTGAATCACCATTGCCCATAACTTTGAGACAAATTAGAAGACAATTACTCAAAATTTGGTTACAGTTACCGAGAATTTGGGACAATTACACAAATTGTCGGGAAAATGACACAAAATTTGTGGGAAGATACACACAATTTTGAGACAACGCCTAAGAATTTGGCAAAACGCCTCAACAATTTGCGACGATTATTACAAATCTGGCGCTAATGACTCAAAACCTGGCGGGCGACCATTACTAGAAGTTTTTAGGCAGTTATTTCAAACTTGTGCACAATTACAGAGTAATTGGGGAGTAATGACCCCAAGTTTGGAGGAAATGACTTAAAATCTGGGGACTATTACCCAAATTTGGGGACAAATACCCCAAAAGTGGAGACAACACCCTACCCCTAACCATAACACACTAACCCCAAACCCAACTCCAATTTTTGGACACTTACCCAAAATCTGGAGATAATTCCTCAGAGTTTGTGGACAATTGCGTAAAATTGGAGGACAATTACCCAAGAGTTTGAGACAATTACCCCAAACTGGGAGACAATTGCCCAACATTTGGAGAACATGACTCAAAATAGTCTGACATTTACCTCGATTTGGGGGAAATGACCCAGGGTTTGGAGAAAATGATGCAAGATTTGGGGACAATTACACAAAATTGTTGGAAAATTATGCCTGAGTTTGAGACGACCGTCCAGATTTTCCTGGAAAATACCCCAAATCTGCAGACATTTACTCTAAACTTGAGGAAAATTACCCGAGACTGGGGACAATTATACACAAATCGAGGTAAAATCGTAAGAAATGTTGTGGCAATTACTTAAAATTGGAGGACAATTACCCCACATTTGGAGATAATTAGAGAAAGTCTGGGACATCTGCACAAAATTTGAGGAAAATTACATGATATTTGGGGACAGTTACTCAAAATTCTGAGAAAACTCCCAAAAACTCGGGCGCACTTACCCTAAACCCGGGGACTATTACAAGAGAATTTGGGAAAATTACTCAAAATTTGGTTACAATTTCAAAAAATTTGGAGGCAATTTTCCAAGTCTTTGGGACAATTTCTCAAAATTTGTGGCAAATTGCCCAAAATTTTGCCGACAATTACCACAAATTTTTGGCCACAATTACCTGAAATATGGAGAGAATTACACAAATTTTGGCAAAATTGCCCCAAATTTGGAGGCAGTTACCCCAAATTTCATAAGGATTATTCAAAATCTGGTGACAATTACGCAAAATGCGTGGCAAACTACAAGAATTTTAGGGACAATTACCCAAGAGTGGGAGACGGTTGCCCAACATTTTGAGAGAATGCTCCACATTTTGCATCCGTTACCAAACCTATTAGCACAATTACTCTAAATTTCAGGAAAGTGACCCTAATTTGGGGACAATTATACAAAATTCAATGAAAACGATAAGAAATCTTGTGAAAATGACTCAAAATTTGGTGACAGTTACCCCAAATCCGGCGATAATTAACAAAATTTGGAGAAAATGTCCATCGTTTTGAGATAGCTCCTCAAAACTTGGGGGCAATTACCAGAAGTTTGCGGATAATTTCCCGAAATTTGGAGACAGTTACCCAAAATTTGAGGAGGATTACCCAAATTTGGGAGAGAATTACTCAAAATTTGAGGGCAATTACCCCAAATTTGGAGAGAATGACTCAAAATTTGGGAAAAAGTACTCAAAATTTGGTGACAATTACCCAACAAGGGGGGGGACAATTACGAAAAATGTGGGCAAACTTACCTAAAAATTTGAGGCAATAACCCCAAATCGGGTGAAAATTATCCGACATTTGGGGACAATTATCCACCACTTGGGGACAAATACACCAAATTTGAGGAAAATTATTAGACATGTTGGGCCAATTACCCAAAATTTGGAGACAGTTACTCAGGATTTGGGGACAATTACCCAAATTTGGAGACAATTTCTGAAATTTGAGAAAACGACAGAAAATTTGGGGAAAATTACGCAAAAACTGGAGACAATTACTTAGAATTTGGGGTCAATTACCCAACGTTTGGTGACAATTTCCCTCCGCAGGAACACAACTATCAAAACTGTAGAGACAAATACACAAAACTTGTGGAAGATTTTAATGACTTGAATCACCATTGCCCATAACTTTGAGACAAATTACAAGACAATTACTCATAATTTGGTTACAGTTACCGAGAATTTGGGACAATTACACAAATTTTCGGGAAAATGACACAAAATTTGTGGGAAGATACACACAATTTTGAGACAATGCCTAAGAATTTGGCAAAACGCCTAAACAATTTGCGACGATTATTACAAATCTGGGGCTAATGACTCAAAACCTGGCGGGCGACGATTACCAGAAGTTTTTAGGCAGCTATTTCAAATTTGTGCACAATTACTGAGTAAATGGGGAGTAATGACCCCAAGTTTGGAGGAAATGACTTAAAATCTGGGGACAATTACCCAAATTTGGGGACAATTACCCCAAATGTGGAGACAACACCCTACCCCTAACCATAAAACACTAACCCGAAACCCAACTCCAATTTTTGGACACTTACCCAAAATCTGGAGATTATTCCTCAGAGTTTGTGGACAATTGCGTAAAATTGGAGGACAATTCCCCCAGAGTTTGAGACAATTACCTCAAACTGGGAGACAATTGATCAACATTTGGAGAACATGACTCAAAATAGTCTGACATTTACCTCGATTTGGGGGAAATGACCCAGGGTTTGGAGAAAATGATGCAAGATTTGGGGACAATTACACAAAATTCGTGGAAAATTATGCCTGATTTTGAGACGACTGTCCAGATTTTGCTGGCAAATACCCCAAATCTGCAGACATTTACTCTAAACTGGAGGAAAATTACCCGAGACTGGGGACAATTATACACAAATCGAGGTAAAATCGTAAGAAATGTTGTGGCAATTACTTAAAACTGGATGAAAATTACCCCACATTTGGGGATAATTAGAGAAGGTCTGGGACATCGTCACAAAATTTGAGGAAAATGACAAGATATTTGGGGACAGTTACTCAAAATTCTGAGACAACTCCCATAAACTCGGGCACACTTACCCTCAGCCCGGGGACTATTACAAGAGGATTTGGGAAAATTACTCAAAATTTGGAGGCAATTTCCCAAGACTTTGGGACAATTTCTCAAAATTTGTGGCAAATTACCCAACATTTTGCCGACAATTACCACAAATTTTTGGCCACAATTACATGAAATATGGAGAGAATTACACAAATTGTGTCAAAATTACCCCAAATTTGGAGGCAGTTACCCCAAATTTCATAAGGATTATTCAAAATGTGGTGACAATTACGCAAAATGCGTCGCAAACTACAAGAATTTTCGGGACAGTTACCCAAGAGTGGGAGACGGTTGCCCAACATTTTGAGAGAATGCTCCACATTTTGCGGCCGTTACCAAACCTATGAGCACAATTACTCTAAATTTCAGGAAAGTGACCCTAATTTGGGGACAATGATACAAAATCGGATGAAAACGATAAGAAATCTTGTGAAAATGACTCAAAATTTGGTGACAGTTACCCCAAATCCGGGGACAATAAACAAAATTTGGAGAAAATGTCCATCGTTTTGAGATAGCTCCTCAACACTGGGGGGGCAATTACCCGAAGTTTGAGGATAATTTCCCGAAATTTGGAGACAGTTACCAAAAATTTGAGGAGGATTACCCAAATTTGGGAGAGAATTACTCAAAATTTGAGGGCAATTACCCCAAATTTGGAGACAGTTACTCAGGATTTGGGAACAATGACCCAAATTTGGAGACAATTGCTGAAATTTGGGAAACGACAGAAAATTTGGGGACAATTACTAAAAATTGGGGCAAAATGACCCCCTATTTAGGGACAATTTCCCCAACATTTGTCGAAAATGACACACCGTTTGGAGACAATTACGCCAAAATTGGAGACAATTACTTAGAATTTGGGGTCAATTACCCAACGTTTGGTGACAATTTCCCTCCGTAGGAACACAACTATCAAAACTGTAGAGACAAATACACGAAACTTGTGGAAGATTTTAATGACTTGAATCACCATTGCCCATAACTTTGAGACAAATTAGAAGACAATTACTCAAAATTTGGTTACAGTAACCGAGAATTTGGGACAATTACACAAATTTTCCGGAAAATGACATAAAATTTGTGGGAAAATACACACAATTTTGAGACAATGCCTAAGAATTTGGCAATACGCCTCAACAATTTGCGACGATTATTACAAATCTGGGGCTAATGACTCAAAACCTGGCGGGCGACGATTACTACACGTTTTTAGGCAGTTATTTCAAATTTGTGCACAATTACTGAAAACTTGGGAGTAATGACCCCAAGTTTGGAGGAAATGACTTAAAATCTGGGGACAATTACCCAAATTTGGGGACAATTACCCCAAATGTGGAGACAACACCCTAACCATAAACAATAACCCAAAACCCAACACCTATTTTTGGACACTTACCCAAAATCTGGAGATAATTCCTCAAAGTTTGTGGACAATTGCCTAAAATTGGAGGACAATTCCCCCAGAGTTTGAGACAATTACCCCAAACTGGGAGACAATTGCCCAACATTTGGAGAACATTACTCACAATAGTCTGATATTTACCTCGATTTGGGGGAAATGACCCAGGGTTTGGAGAAAATGATGCAAGATTTGGGGACAATTACACAAAATTGGTGGAAAATTACGCCTGATTTTGAGACTACTGTCCAGATTTTGCTGGCAAATACCCGAAATCTGCAGACATTTACTCTAAACTTGAGGAAAATTACCCGAGACTGGGGACAATTATACAAATTCGAGGTAAAATCGTAAGAAATGTTGTGGCAATTACTTAAAATTGGAGGACAATTACCCCACATTTGGGGATAATTAGAGAAAGTCTGAGACATCTGCACAAAATTTGAGGAAAATTACAAGATATTTGGGGACAGTTACTCAAAATTCTGAGACAACTCCCATAAACTCGGACGCTCTTACCCTCAACCCGGGGACTATTACAAGAGGAAAAGGGAAAATTACTCAAAATTTGGAGGCAATTTCCCAAGACTTTGGGACAATTTCTCAAAATTTGTGGCAAATTGCCCAAAATTTTGCCGACAATTACCACAAATTTTTGGCCACAATTACCTGAAATATGGAGAGAATTACACAAATTTTGGCAAAATTGCCCCAAATTTGGAGGCAGTTACCCCAAATTTCATAAGGATTATTCAAAATCTGGTGACAATTACGCAAAATGCGTGGCAAACTACAAGAATTTTAGGGACAATTACCCAAGAGTGGGAGACGGTTGCCCAACATTTTGAGAGAATGCTCCACATTTTGCATCCGTTACCAAACCTATTAGCACAATTACTCTAAATTTCAGGAAAGTGACCCTAATTTGGGGACAATTATACAAAATTCAATGAAAACGATAAGAAATCTTGTGAAAATGACTCAAAATTTGGTGACAGTTACCCCAAATCCGGCGATAATTAACAAAATTTGGAGAAAATGTCCATCGTTTTGAGATAGCTCCTCAAAACTTGGGGGCAATTACCAGAAGTTTGCGGATAATTTCCCGAAATTTAGAGACAGTTACCCAAAATTTGAGGAGGATTACCCAAATTTGGGAGAGAATTACTCAAAATTTGAGGGCAATTACCCCAAATTTGGAGAGAATGACTCAAAATTTGGGAAAAAGTACTCAAAATTTGGTGACAATTACCCAACAAGGGGGGGGACAATTACGAAAAATGTGGGCAAACTTACCTAAAAATTTGAGGCAATAACCCCAAATCGGGTGAAAATTATCCGACATTTGGGGACAATTATCCACCACTTGGGGACAAATACACCAAATTTGAGGAAAATTATTAGACATGTTGGGCCAATTACCCAAAATTTGGAGACAGTTACTCAGGATTTGGGGACAATTACCCAAATTTGGAGACAATTTCTGAAATTTGAGAAAACGACAGAAAATTTGGGGAAAATTACGCAAAAACTGGAGACAATTACTTAGAATTTGGGGTCAATTACCCAACGTTAGGTGACAATTTCCCTCCGCAGGAACACAACTATCAAAACTGTAGAGACAAATACACAAAACTTGTGGAAGATTTTAATGACTTGAATCACCATTGCCCATAACTTTGAGACAAATTACAAGACAATTACTCATAATTTGGTTACAGTTACCGAGAATTTGGGACAATTACACAAATTTTCGGGAAAATGACACAAAATTTGTGGGAAGATACACACAATTTTGAGACAATGCCTAAGAATTTGGCAAAACGCCTAAACAATTTGCGACGATTATTACAAATCTGGGGCTAATGACTCAAAACCTGGCGGGCGACGATTACCAGAAGTTTTTAGGCAGCTATTTCAAATTTGTGCACAATTACTGAGTAAATGGGGAGTAATGACCCCAAGTTTGGAGGAAATGACTTAAAATCTGGGGACAATTACCCAAATTTGGGGACAATTACCCCAAATGTGGAGACAACACCCTACCCCTAACCATAAAACACTAACCCGAAACCCAACTCCAATTTTTGGACACTTACCCAAAATCTGGAGATTATTCCTCAGAGTTTGTGGACAATTGCGTAAAATTGGAGGACAATTACCCAAGAGTTTGAGACAATTACCCCAAACTGGGAGACAATTGCCCAACATTTGGAGAACATGACTCAAAATAGTCTGACATTTACCTCGATTTGGGGGAAATGACCCAGGGTTTGGAGAAAATGATGCAAGATTTGGGGACAATTACACAATATTGGTGGAAAATTATGCCTGATTTTGAGACGACCATCCAGATTTTGCTGGCAAATACCCCAAATCTGCAGACATTTACTCTAAACTTGAGGAAAATTACCCGAGACTGGGGACAATTATGCAAAAATCGAGGTAAAATCGTAAGAAATGTTGTGGCAATTACTTAAAATTGGAGGACAATTACCCCACATTTGGGGATAATTAGAGAAAGTCTGGGACATCTGCACAAAATTTGAGGAAAATTACATGATATTTGGGGACAGTTACTCAAAATTCTGAGACAACTCCCATAAAGTCGGGCGCACTTACCCTCAACCCGGGGACTATTACAAGAGGATTTGGGAAAATTACTCAAAATTTGGAGGCAATTTCCCAAGACTTTGGGACAATTTCTCAAAATTTGTGGCAAATTACCCAACATTTTGCCGACAATTACCACAAATTTTTGGCCACAATTCCCTGAAATATGGAGAGAATTACACAAATTGTGTCAAAATTACCCCAAATTTGGAGGCAGTTACCCCAAATTTCATAAGGATTATTCAAAATGTGGTGACAATTACGCAAAATGCGTCGCAAACTACAAGAATTTTCGGGACAGTTACCCAACAGTGGGAGACGGTTGCCCAACATTTTGAGAGAATGCTCCACATTTTGCGGCAGTTACCAAACCTATGAGCACAATTACTCTAAATTTCAGGAAAGTGACCCTAATTTGGGGACAATGATACAAAATTGGATGAAAACGATAAGAAATCTTGTGAAAATGACTCAAAATTTGGTGACAGTTACCCCAAATCCGGGGACAATAAACAAAATTTGGAGAAAATGTCCATCGTTTTGAGATAGCTCCTCAAAACTGGGGGGGCAATTACCCGAAGTTTGAGGATAATTTCCCGAAATTTGGAGACAGTTACCAAAAATTTGAGGAGGATTACCCAAATTTGGGAGAGAATTACTCAAAATTTGAGGGCAATTACCCCAAATTTGGAGACAGTTACTCAGGATTTGGGAACAATGACCCAAATTTGGAGACAATTGCTGAAATTTGGGAAACGACAGAAAATTTGGGGACAATTACTAAAAATTGGGGCAAAATGACCCCCTATTTAGGGACAATTTCCCCAACATTTGTCGAAAATGACACACCGTTTGGAGACAATTACGCCAAAATTGGAGACAATTACTTAGAATTTGGGGTCAATTACCCAACGTTTGGTGACAATTTCCCTCCGTAGGAACACAACTATCAAAACTGTAGAGACAAATACACGAAACTTGTGGAAGATTTTAATGACTTGAATCACCATTGCCCATAACTTTGAGACAAATTAGAAGACAATTACTCAAAATTTGGTTACAGTTACCGAGAATTTGGGACAATTACACAAATTTTCCGGAAAATGACATAAAATTTGTGGGAAAATACACACAATTTTGAGACAATGCCTAAGAATTTGGCAATACGCCTCAACAATTTGCGACGATTATTACAAATCTGGGGCTAATGACTCAAAACCTGGCGGGCGACGATTACTACACGTTTTTAGGCAGTTATTTCAAATTTGTGCACAATTACTGAAAACTTGGGAGTAATGACCCCAAGTTTGGAGGAAATGACTTAAAATCTGGGGACAATTACCCAAATTTGGGGACAATTACCCCAAATGTGGAGACAACACCCTAACCATAAACAATAACCCAAAACCCAACACCTATTTTTGGACACTTACCCAAAATCTGGAGATAATTCCTCAAAGTTTGTGGACAATTGCCTAAAATTGGAGGACAATTCCCCCAGAGTTTGAGACAATTACCCCAAACTGGGAGACAATTGCCCAACATTTGGAGAACATGACTCAAAATAGTCTGACATTTACCTCGATTTGGGGGAAATGACCCAGGGTTTGGAGAAAATGATGCAAGATTTGGGGACAATTACACAAAATTGTTGGAAAATTACGCCTGATTTTGAGACGACTGTCCAGATTTTGCTGGCAAATACCCCAAATCTGCAGACATTTACTCTAAACTTGAGGAAAATTACCCGAGACTGGGGACAATTATACACAAATCGAGGTAAAATCGTAAGAAATGTTGTGGCAATTACTTAAAACTGGAAGACAATTACCCCACATTTGGGGATAATTAGAGAAGGTCTGGGACACCTTCACAAAATTTGAGGAAAATGACAAGATATTTGGGGACAGTTACTCAAAATTCTGAGACAACTCCCATAAACTCGGGCGCACTTACCCTCAACCTGGGGACTATTACAAGAGGATTTCTGAGAATTGCTTAAAATTTGGGGACAATAACAAAAAATTTGGAGGCAATTTCCCAAGACTTTGGGACAATTTCTCAAAATTTGTGGCAAATTGCCCAACATTTTGCCGACAATTACCACAAATTTTTGGCCACAATTACCTGAAATATGGAGAGAATTACACAAATTGTGGCAAAATTACCCCAAATTTGGAGGCAGTTACCCCAAATTTCATAAGGATGATTCAAAATCTGGTGACAATTACGCAAAATGCGTGGCAAACTACAAGAATTTTAGGGACAATTACCCAAGAGTGGGAGACGGTTGCCCAACATTTTGAGAGAATGATCCACATTTTGCGGCAGTTACCAAACCTATGAGCACAATTACTCTAAATTTCAGGAAGTGACCCTAATTTGGAGACAATTATACAAAATTGGATGAAAACGATAAGAAATCTTGTGAAAATGACTCAAAATTTGGTGACAGTTACCCCAAATCCGGCGACAGTTAACAAAATTTGGAGAAAATGTCCATCGTTTTGAGATAGCTCCTCAAAACTGGGGGGGCAATTATCCAAATTTTGCGGATAATTTCCCGAAATTTGGAGACATTTACAGAAAATTTGAGGAGGATTACCCAAAATTGGGAGAGAATTACTCAAAATTTGAGGGCAATTACCCCAAATTTGGAGAGAATGACTCAAAATTTGGGAAAAAGTACTCAAAATTTGGTGACAATTACCCAACCGGGGGGTTACAATTACTAAAAATGTGGGCAAACTTACCAAAAATTTTGTGGCAATAACCCCAAATCGGGTGAAAATTATCCGACATTTGGGGACAATTAACCACCATTTGGGGACAAATACACCAAATTTGAGGAAAATTATTAGACATGTTGGGCCAATTACCCAAAATTTGGAGACAGTTACTCAGGATTTGGGAACAATTACCCAAATTTGGAGACAATTGCTGAAATTTGGGAAACGACAGAAAATTTGGGGACAATTACTAAAAATTGGGGCAAAATGACCCCCTATTTAGGGACAATTTCCCCAAAATTTGTCGAAAATGACACACTGTTTGGAGACAATTACGCCAAAATTGGAGACAATTACTTAGAATTTGGGGTCAATTACCCAACGTTTGGTGACAATTTCCCTCCGTAGGAACACAACTATCAAAACTGTAGAGACAAATACACGAAACTTGTGGAAGATTTTAATGACTTGAATCACCATTGCCCATAACTTTGAGACAAATTACAAGACAATTACTCAAAATTTGGTTACAGTTACCGAGAATTTGGGACAATTACACAAATTTTTGGGAAAATGACACAAAATTTGTGGGAAGATACACACAATTTTGAGACAATGCCTAAGAATTTGGCAAAACGCCTCAACAATTTGCGACGATTATTACAAATCTGGGGCTAATGACTCAAAACCTGGCGGGCGACGATTACCAGAAGTTTTTAGGCAGCTATTTCAAATTTGTGCACAATTACTGAGTAAATGGGGAGTAATGACCCCAAGTTTGGAGGAAATGACTTAAAATCTGGGGACAATTACCCAAATTTGGGGACAATTACCCCAAATGTGGAGACAACACCCTACCCCTAACCATAAAACACTAACCCGAAACCCAACTCCAATTTTTGGACACTTACCCAAAATCTGGAGATTATTCCTCAGAGTTTGTGGACAATTGCGTAAAATTGGAGGACAATTCCCCCAGAGTTTGAGACAATTACCTCAAACTGGGAGACAATTGATCAACATTTGGAGAACATGACTCAAAATAGTCTGACATTTACCTCGATTTGGGGGAAATGACCCAGGGTTTGGAGAAAATGATGCAAGATTTGGGGACAATTATACAAAATTGGTGGAAAATTATGCCTGATTTTGAGACGACTGTCCAGATTTTGCCGGCAAATACCCCAAATCTGCAGACATTTACTCTAAACTTGAGGAAAATTACCCGAGACTGGGGACAATTATACACAAATCGAGGTAAAATCGTAAGAAATGTTGTGGCAATTACTTAAAATTGGAGGACAATTACCCCACATTTGGGGATAATTAGAGAAAGTCTGGGACATCTGCACAAAATTTGAGGAAAATGACAAGATATTTGGGGACAGTTACTCAAAATTCTGAGACAACTCCCATAAACTCGGGTGCACTTACCCTAACCCCGGGGACTATTACAAGAGGATTTGGGAAAATTACTCAAAATTTGGAGGCAATTTCCCAAGACTTTGGGACAATTTCTCAAAATTTGAGGCAAATTACACAAAATGTTGCCGACAATTACCACAAATTTTTGGCCACAATTCCCTGAAATATGGAGAGAATAACACAAATTGTGGCAAAATTACCCCAAATTTGGAGGCAGTTACCCCAAATTTCATAAGGATTATTCAAAACCTGGTGACAATTACGCAAAATGCGTGGCAAACTACAAGAATTTTAGGGACAATTACCCAAGAGTGGGAGACGGTTGCCCAACATTTTGAGAGAATGATCCACATTTTGCGGCAGTTACCAAACTTATGAGCACAATTACTCTAATTTTCAGGAAAATGACCCTAATTTGGAGACAATTATACAAAATTGGATGAAAACGATAAGAAATCTTGTGAAAATGACTCAAAATTTGGTGACAGTTACCCCAAATCCGGCGACAAGTAACAAAATTTGGAGAAAATGTCCATCGTTTTGAGATAGCTCCTCAAAAGTGGGGGGGCAATTACCCGAAGTTTGCGGATAATTTCCCGAAATTTGGAGAGAGTTACCGAAAATTTGAGGAGGATTACCCAAAACTGGGAGAGAATTACTCACAATTTGAGGGCAATTACCCCAAAATTTGGAGAGAATGACTCAAAATTTGGGAAAAAGTACTCAAAATTTGGTGACAATTACCCAACCAGGGGGTTACAATTACTAAAAATGTGGGCAAACTTACCTAAAATTTTGAGGCAATAACCCCAAATCGGGTGAAAATTATCCGACATTTGGGGACAATTATCCAGCATTTGGGGACAAATACACCAAATTTGAGGAAAATTATTAGACATGTTGCGCCAATTACCCCAAATTTGGAGACAGTTACTCAGGATTTGGGGACAATTACCCAAATTTGGAGACAATTGCTGAAATCTGGGAAAACGACAGAAAATTTGGGGACAATTACTAAAAATTGGGGCAAAATGACCCCCCATTTAGTGACAATTTCCCAACATTTGTCGAAAACGACACACCGTTTGGAGACAATTACGCCAAAATTTGGAGACAATTACTTAGAATTTGGGGTCAATTACCCAACGTTTGGTGACAATTTCCCTCCGTAGGAACACAACTATCAAAACTGTAGAGACAAATACACGAAACTTGTGGAAGATTTTAATGACTTGAATCACCATTGCCCATAACTTTGAGACAAATTAGAAGACAATTACTCAAAATTTGGTTACAGTTACCGAGAATTTGGGACAATTACACAAATTGTCGGGAAAATGACACAAAATTTGTGGGAAGATACACACAATTTTGAGACAACGCCTAAGAATTTGGCAAAACGCCTCAACAATTTGCGACGATTATTACAAATCTGGCGCTAATGACTCAAAACCTGGCGGGCGACCATTACTAGAAGTTTTTAGGCAGTTATTTCAAACTTGTGCACAATTACAGAGTAATTGGGGAGTAATGACCCCAAGTTTGGAGGAAATGACTTAAAATCTGGGGACTATTACCCAAATTTGGGGACAAATACCCCAAAAGTGGAGACAACACCCTACCCCTAACCATAACACACTAACCCCAAACCCAACTCCAATTTTTGGACACTTACCCAAAATCTGGAGATAATTCCTCAGAGTTTGTGGACAATTGCGTAAAATTGGAGGACAATTACCCAAGAGTTTGAGACAATTACCCCAAACTGGGAGACAATTGCCCAACATTTGGAGAACATGACTCAAAATAGTCTGACATTTACCTCGATTTGGGGGAAATGACCCAGGGTTTGGAGAAAATGATGCAAGATTTGGGGACAATTACACAAAATTGTTGGAAAATTACGCCTGATTTTGAGACGACCGTCCAGATTTTGCTGGCAAATACCCCAAATCTGCAGACATTTACTCTAAACTTGAGGAAAATTACCCGAGACTGGGGACAATTATACACAAATCGAGGTAAAATCGTAAGAAATGTTGTGGCAATTACTTAAAATTGGAGGACAATTACCCCACATTTGGAGATAATTAGAGAAAGTCTGGGACATCTGCACAAAATTTGAGGAAAATTACATGATATTTGGGGACAGTTACTCAAAATTCTGAGAAAACTCCCAAAAACTCGGGCGCACTTACCCTAAACCCGGGGACTATTACAAGAGAATTTGGGAAAATTACTCAAAATTTGGGGACAATTTCAAAAAATTTGGAGGCAATTTTCCAAGTCTTTGGGACAATTTCTCAAAATTTGTGGCAAATTGCCCAAAATTTTGCCGACAATTACCACAAATTTTTGGCCACAATTACCTGAAATATGGAGAGAATTACACAAATTGTGGCAAAATTACCCCAAATTTGGAGGCAGTTACCCCAAATTTCATAAGGATTATTCAAAATCTGGTGACAATTACGCAAAATGCGTGGCAAACTACAAGAATTTTAGGGACAATTACCCAACAGTGGGAGACGGTTGCCCAACATTTTGAGAGAATGCTCCATATTTTGCAGCCGTTACCAAACCTATTAGCACAATTACTCTAAATTTCAGGAAAGTGACCCTAATTTGGGGACAATTATACAAAATTCAATGAAAACGATAAGAAATCTTGTGAAAATGACTCAAAATTTGGTGACAGTTACCCCAAATCCGGCGATAATTAACAAAATTTGGAGAAAATGTCCATCGTTTTGAGATAGCTCCTCAAAACTTGGGGGCAATTACCAGAAGTTTGCGGATAATTTCCCGAAATTTGGAGACAGTTACCCAAAATTTGAGGAGGATTACCCAAATTTGGGAGAGAATTACTCAAAATTTGAGGGCAATTACCCCAAATTTGGAGAGAATGACTCAAAATTTGGGAAAAAGTACTCAAAATTTGGTGACAATTACCCAACAAGGGGGGGGACAATTACGAAAAATGTGGGCAAACTTACCTAAAAATTTGAGGCAATAACCCCAAATCGGGTGAAAATTATCCGACATTTGGGGACAATTATCCACCACTTGGGGACAAATACACCAAATTTGAGGAAAATTATTAGACATGTTGGGCCAATTACCCAAAATTTGGAGACAGTTACTCAGGATTTGGGGACAATTACCCAAATTTGGAGACAATTTCTGAAATTTGAGAAAACGACAGAAAATTTGGGGAAAATTACGCAAAAACTGGAGACAATTACTTAGAATTTGGGGTCAATTACCCAACGTTAGGTGACAATTTCCCTCCGCAGGAACACAACTATCAAAACTGTAGAGACAAATACACAAAACTTGTGGAAGATTTTAATGACTTGAATCACCATTGCCCATAACTTTGAGACAAATTACAAGACAATTACTCATAATTTGGTTACAGTTACCGAGAATTTGGGACAATTACACAAATTTTCGGGAAAATGACACAAAATTTGTGGGAAGATACACACAATTTTGAGACAATGCCTAAGAATTTGGCAAAACGCCTAAACAATTTGCGACGATTATTACAAATCTGGGGCTAATGACTCAAAACCTGGCGGGCGACGATTACCAGAAGTTTTTAGGCAGCTATTTCAAATTTGTGCACAATTACTGAGTAAATGGGGAGTAATGACCCCAAGTTTGGAGGAAATGACTTAAAATCTGGGGACAATTACCCAAATTTGGGGACAATTACCCCAAATGTGGAGACAACACCCTACCCCTAACCATAAAACACTAACCCGAAACCCAACTCCAATTTTTGGACACTTACCCAAAATCTGGAGATAATTCCTCAGAGTTTGTGGACAATTGCGTAAAATTGGAGGACAATTACCCAAGTGTTTGAGACAATTACCCCAAACTGGGAGACAATTGCCCAACATTTGGAGAACATGACTCAAAATAGTCTGACATTTACCTCAATTTGGGGGAAATGACCCAGGGTTTGGAGAAAATGATGCAAGATTTGGGGACAATTACACAAAATTGGCTGAAAATTACGCCTGATTTTGAGACGACCGTCCAAATTTTGCTGGCAAATACCCCAAATCTGCAGACATTTACTCTAAACTGGAGGAAAATTACCCGAGACTGGGGACAATTATACAAAAATCGAGGTAAAATCGTAAGAAATGTTGTGGCAATTACTTAAAACTGGATGAAAATTACCCCACATTTGGGGATAATTAGAGAAGGTCTGGGACATCGTCACAAAATTTGAGGAAAATGACAAGATATTTGGGGACAGTTACTCAAAATTCTGAGACAACTCCCATAAACTCGGGCACACTTACCCTCAGCCCGGGGACTATTACAAGAGGATTTGGGAAAATTACTCAAAATTTGGAGGCAATTTCCCAAGACTTTGGGACAATTTCTCAAAATTTGTGGCAAATTACCCAACATTTTGCCGACAATTACCACAAATTTTTGGCCACAATTACCTGAAATATGGAGAGAATTACACAAATTGTGTCAAAATTACCCCAAATTTGGAGGCAGTTACCCCAAATTTCATAAGGATTATTCAAAATGTGGTGACAATTACGCAAAATGCGTCGCAAACTACAAGAATTTTCGGGACAGTTACCCAACAGTGGGAGACGGTTGCCCAACATTTTGAGAGAATGCTCCACATTTTGCGGCCGTTACCAAACCTATGAGCACAATTACTCTAAATTTCAGGAAAGTGACCCTAATTTGGGGACAATGATACAAAATTGGATGAAAACGATAAGAAATCTTGTGAAAATGACTCAAAATTTGGTGACAGTTACCCCAAATCCGGCGACAGTTAACAAAATTTGGAGAAAATGTCCATCGTTTTGAAATAGCTCCTCAAAACGTGGGGGGCAATTACCCGAAGTTTGCGGATAATTTCCCTAAATTTGGAGACAGTTACCGAAAATTTGAGGAGGATTACCCAAAATTGGGAGAGAATGACTCAAAATTTGAGGGCAATTACCCCAAATTTGGAGAGAATGATTCAAAATTTGGGAAAAAGGACTCAAAATTTGGTGACAGTTACCCAACCAGGGAGTTACAATTACTAAAAATGTGAGCAAACTTACCTAAAATTTTGAGGCAATAACCCCAAATCGGGTGAAAATTATGCGACATTTGGGGACAATTATCCACCATTTGGGGACAAATAAACAAGATTTGAGGGAAATTATTAGACATGTTGGGCCAATTACCCAAAGTTTGGAGACAGTTACTCAGGATTTGGGGACAATCACTCAGATTTGGAGACAATTGCTGAAATTTGGGAAAAAGACACAAAATTTGGGACAATTACTAAAAATTGGGGCAAAATGACCCCCTATTTAGGGACAATTTCCCCAACATTTTTCGAAAACAACACACCATTTGGAGACAATTATGCCAAAATTGGAGACAATTACTTAGAATTTGGGGTCAATTACCCAACGTTTGGTGACAATTTCCCTCCGCAGGAACACAACTATCAAAACTGTAGAGACAAATACACGAAACTTGTGGAAGATTTTAATGACTTGAATCACCATTGCCCATAACTTTGAGACAAATTAGAAGACAATTACTCCAAATTTGGTTACAGTTACCCAGAATTTGGGACAATTACACAAATTTTTGGGAAAATGGCACAAAATTTGTGGGAAGATACACACAATTTTGAGACAATGCCTAAGAATTTGGCAAAACGCCTAAACAATTTGCGACGATTATTACAAATCTGGGGCTAATGACTCAAAACCTGGCGGGCAACGATTACTAGAAGTTTTTAGGCAGTTATTTCAAATTTGTGCACAATTACTGAGTAATTTGGGAGTAATGACCCCAAGTTTGGAGGAAATGACTTAAAATCTAGGGACAATTACCCAAATTTGGGGACAATTACCCCAAATGTGGAGACAACACCCTAACCCTAACCATAAAACACTAACCCGAAACCCAACTCCAATTTTTGGACCCTTACCCAAAATCTGGAGATAATTCCTCAAAGTTTGTGGACAATTGCCTAAAATTGGAGGACAATTACCCAAGAGTTTGAGACAATTACCCCAAACTGGGAGACAATTGCCCAACATATGGAGATCATTACTCAAAATAGTCTGACATTTACCTCCATTTGGGGGAAATGACCCAGGGTTTGGAGAAAATGATGCAAGATTTGGGGACAATTACACAAAATTGGTGGAAAATTACGCCTGATTTTGAGACGACTGCCTAGATTTTGCTGGAAAATACCCCAAATCTGCAGACATTTACTCTAAACTTGAGGAAAATGACCCGAGACTGGGGACAATTATACAAAAATCGAGGTAAAATCGTAAGAAAAGTTGTGGCAATTACTTAAAATTGGAGGACAATTACCCCACATTTGGGGATAATTAGAGAAAGTCCGGGACATCTGCACAAAATTTGAGGAAAATTACACGATATCTGGGGACTGTTACTCAAAATTCTGAGACAACTCCCATAAACTCGGGCGCACTTACCCACAACCCTGGGACTATTACAAGAGGATTTGGGAAAATTACTCAAAATTTGGAGGCAATTTCCCAAGACTTTGGGACAATTTCTCAAAATTTGTGGTAAATTGCCCAACATTTTGCCGACAATTACCACAAATTTTTGGCCACGATTACCTGAAATATGGAGAGAATTACACAAGTTTTGGCAAAATTACCCCAAATTTGGAGGCAGTTACCCCAAATTTCATAAGGATTATTCAAAATCTGGTGACAATTACGCAAAATGCGTGGCAAACTACAAGAATTTTAGGGACAATTACCCAAGAGTGGGAGACGGTTGCCCAACTTTTTGAGAGAATGATCCACATTTTGCGGCAGTTACCAAACCTATGAGCACAATTACTCTAAATTTCAGGAAAGTGACCCTAATTTGGGGACAATTATACAAAATTCGATGAAAACGATAAGAAATCTTGTGAAAATGACTCAAAATTTGGTGACAGTTACCCCAAATCCGGGGACAATTAACAAAATTTGGAGAAAATGTCCATCGTTTTGAGAAAGCTCCTCAAACCTGGGGAGGGCAATTACCCCAAGATTGCGGATAATTTCCCGAAATTTGGAGACAGTTACCGAAAATTTGAGGAGGATTACCCAAAATTAGGAGAGAATGACTCAAAATTTGGGAAAAAGTACTCAAAATTTGGTGACAATTACCCAACCAGGGGATTACAATTACTAAAAATATGAGCAAACTTACTTAAAATTTTGAGGCAATAACCCCAAATCGGGTGAAAATTATCCTATATTTGGGGACAATTATCCACCACTTGGGGACAAATAAACCAAATCTGAGGAAAATTATTAGACATGTTGGGCCAATTACCCAAAATTTGGAGACAGTTACTCAGGATTTGGGGACAATTACCCAAATTTGGAGACAATTGCTGAAATTTGGGAAAACGACAGAAAATTTGGGGACAATTACTAAAAATTGGGGCAAAATGACCCCCTATTTAGGGACAATTTCCCCAACATTTTTCGAAAACAACACACCGTTTGGAGACAATTACGCCAAATTGGAGACAATTACTTAGAATTTGGGGTCAATTACCCAACGTTTGGTGACAATTTCCCTCCGTAGGAACACAACTATCAAAACTGTAGAGACAAATACACGAAACTTGTGGAAGATTTAATGACTGAATCACCATTGCCCATAACTTGGAGACAAATTAGAAGACAATTACTCCAAATTTGGTTACAGTTACCCAGAATTTGGGACAATTACACAAATTTTTGGGAAAATGACACAAAATTGGTGGGAAGATACACACAATTTTGAGACAATGCCTAAGAAATTGGCAAAACGCATCAACAATTTGCGACGATTATTACAAATCAGGGGCTAATGACTCAAAACCTGGCGGGCGACGATTCCTAGAAGTTTTTAGGCAGTTATTTCAAATTTGTGCACAATTACTGAGTAATTGGGGAGTAATTACCCCAAGTTTGGAGGAAATGACTTAAAATCTGGGGACAATTACCCAAATTTGGGGACAATTACCCCAAATGTGGAGACAACACCCTAACCCTAACCATAAAACACTAACCCCAAACCCAACTCCAATTTTTGGACACTTACCCAAAATCTGGAGATAATTCCTCAGAGTTTGTGGACAATTGCGTAAAATTGGAGGACAATTACCCAAGAGTTTGAGACAATTACCCCAAACTGGGAGACAATTGCCCAACATTTGGAGAACATGACTCAAAATAGTCTGACATTTACCTCGATTTGGGGGAAATGACCCAGGGTTTGGAGAAAATGATGCAAGATTTGGGGACAATTACACAAAATTGTTGGAAAATTACGCCTGATTTTGAGACGACCGTCCAGATTTTGCTGGCAAATACCCCAAATCTGCAGACATTTACTCTAAACTTGAGGAAAATTACCCGAGACTGGGGACAATTATAGAAAAATCGAGGTAAAATCGTAAGAAATGTTGTGGCAGTTACTTAAAATTGGAGGACAATTACCCCACATTCGGGGATAATTAGAGAAAGTCTGGGACATCTGCACAAAATTTGAGGAAAATTACATGATATTTGGGGACAGTTACTCAAAATTCTGAGACAACTCCCATAAACTCGGGCGCACTTACCCTAAACCCGGGGACTATTACAAGAGGATTTGGGACAATTACTCAAAATTTGGAGGCAATTTCCCAAGACTTTGGGACAATTTCTCAAAATTTGTGGCAAATTACCCAACATTTTGCCGACAATTACCACAAATTTTTGGCCACAATTACCTGAAATATGGAGAGAATTACACAAATTTTGGCAAAATTGCCCCAAATTTGGAGGCAGTTACCCCAAATTTCATAAGGATTATTCAAAATCTGGTGACAATTACGCAAAATGCGTGGCAAACTACAAGAATTTTAGGGACAATTACCCAACAGTGGGAGACGGTTGCCCAACATTTTGAGAGAATGCTCCACATTTTGCGGCCGTTACCAAACCTATGAGCACAATTACTCTAAATTTCAGGAAAGGACCCTAATTTGGGGACAATTATACAAAATCCGATGAAAACGATAAGAAATCTTGTGAAAATGACTCAAAATTTGGTGACAGTTGCCCCAAATCCGGCGACAGTTAACAAAATTTGGAGAAAATGTCCATCGTTTTGAAATAGCTCCTCAAAACGTGGGGGGCAATTACCCGAAGTTTGCGGATAATTTCCCTAAATTTGGAGACAGTTACCGAAAATTTGAGGAGGATTACCCAAAATTGGGAGAGAATGACTCAAAATTTGAGGGCAATTACCCCAAATTTGGAGAGAATGATTCAAAATTTGGGAAAAAGGACTCAAAATTTGGTGACAGTTACCCAACCAGGGAGTTACAATTACTAAAAATGTGAGCAAACTTACCTAAAATTTTGAGGCAATAACCCCAAATCGGGTGAAAATTATGCGACATTTGGGGACAATTATCCACCATTTGGGGACAAATACACAAGATTTGAGGGAAATTATTAGACATGTTGGGCCAATTACCCAAAATTTGGAGACAGTTACTCAGGATTTGGGGACAATTACCCAAATTTGGAGACAATTGCTGAAATTTGGGAAAACGACAGAAAATTTGGGACAATTACTAAAAATTGGGGCAAAATGACCCCCTATTTAGGGACAATTTCCCCAACATTTTTCGAAAACAACACACCGTTTGGAGACAATTATGCCAAAATTGGAGACAATTACTTAGAATTTGGGGTCAATTACCCAACGTTTGGTGACAATTTCCCTCCGCAGGAACACAACTATCAAAACTGTAGAGACAAATACACGAAACTTGTGGAAGATTTTAATGACTTGAATCACCATTGCCCATAACTTTGAGACAAATTAGAAGACAATTACTCAAAATTTGGTTACAGTTACCGAGAATTTGGGACAATTACACAAATTTTTGGGAAAATGACACAAAATTTGTGGGAAGATACACACAATTTTGAGACAATGCCTAAGAATTTGGCAAAACGCCTAAACAATTTGCGACGATTATTACAAATCTGGGGCTAATGACTCAAAACCTGGCGGGCGACGATTACTAGAAGTTTTTAGGCAGTTATTTCAAATTTGTGCACAATTACTGAGTAATTTGGGAGTAATGACCCCAAGTTTGGAGGAAATGACTTAAAATCTAGGGACAATTACCCAAATTTGGGGACAATTACCCCAAATGTGGAGACAACACCCTAACCCTAACCATAAAACACTAACCCGAAACCCAACTTCAATTTTTGGACCCTTACCCAAAATCTGGAGATAATTCCTCAAAGTTTGTGGACAATTGCCTAAAATTGGAGGACAATTACCCAAGAGTTTGAGACAATTACCCCAAACTGGGAGACAATTGCCCAACATATGGAGATCATTACTCAAAATAGTCTGACATTTACCTCGATTTGGGGGAAATGACCCAGGGTTTGGAGAAAATGATGCAAGATTTGGGGACAATTACACAAAATTGGTGGAAAATTACGCCTGATTTTGAGACGACTGCCTAGATTTTGCTGGAAAATACCCCAAATCTGCAGACATTTACTCTAAACTTGAGGAAAATGACCCGAGACTGGGGACAATTATACAAAAATCGAGGTAAAATCGTAAGAAAAGTTGTGGCAATTACTTAAAATTGGAGGACAATTACCCCACATTTGGGGATAATTAGAGAAAGTCCGGGACATCTGCACAAAATTTGAGGAAAATTACACGATATCTGGGGACTGTTACTCAAAATTCTGAGACAACTCCCATAAACTCGGGCGCACTTACCCACAACCCTGGGACTATTACAAGAGGATTTGGGAAAATTACTCAAAATTTGGAGGCAATTTCCCAAGACTTTGGGACAATTTCTCAAAATTTGTGGTAAATTGCCCAACATTTTGCCGACAATTACCACAAATTTTTGGCCACGATTACCTGAAATATGGAGAGAATTACACAAGTTTTGGCAAAATTACCCCAAATTTGGAGGCAGTTACCCCAAATTTCATAAGGATTATTCAAAATCTGGTGACAATTACGCAAAATGCGTGGCAAACTACAAGAATTTTAGGGACAATTACCCAAGAGTGGGAGACGGTTGCCCAACTTTTTGAGAGAATGCTCCACATTTTGCGGCAGTTACCAAACCTATGAGCACAATTACTCTAAATTTCAGGAAAGTGACCCTAATTTGGGGACAATTATACAAAATTGGATGAAAACGATAAGAAATCTTGTGAAAATGACTCAAAATTTGGTGACAGTTACCCCAAATCCGGGGACAATTAACAAAATTTGGAGAAAATGTCCATCGTTTTGAGAAAGCTCCTCAAACCTGGGGAGGGCAATTACCCGAAGTTTGCGGATAATTTCCCTAAATTTGGAGACAGTTACCGAAAATTTGAGGAGGATTACCCAAAATTAGGAGAGAATGACTCAAAATTTGGGAAAAAGTACTCAAAATTTGGTGACAATTACCCAACCAGGGGATTACAATTACTAAAAATATGAGCAAACTTACTTAAAATTTTGAGGCAATAACCCCAAATCGGGTGAAAATTATCCGATATTTGGGGACAATTATCCACCACTTGGGGACAAATAAACCAAATCTGAGGAAAATTATTAGACATGTTGGGCCAATTACCCAAAATTTGGAGACAGTTACTCAGGATTTGGGGACAATTACCCAAATTTGGAGACAATTGCTGAAATTTGGGAAAACGACAGAAAATTTGGGGACAATTACTAAAATTTGGGGCAAAATGACCCCCTATTTAGGGACAATTTCCCCAACATTTTTCGAAAACAACACACCGTTTGGAGACAATTACGCCAAAATTGGAGACAATTACTTAGAATTTGGGGTCAATTACCCAACGTTTGGTGACAATTTCCCTCCGTAGGAACACAACTATCAAAACTGTAGAGACAAATACACGAAACTTGTGGAAGATTTTAATGACTTGAATCACCATTGCCCATAACTTTGAGACAAATTAGAAGACAATTACTCCAAATTTGGTTACAGTTACCCAGAATTTGGGACAATTACACAAATTTTTGGGAAAATGACACAAAATTTGTGGGAAGATACACACAATTTTGAGACAGTGCCTAAGAATTTGGCAAAACGCCTAAACAATTTGCGACGATTATTACAAATCTGGGGCTAATGACTCAAAACCTGGCGGGCGACGATTACTAGAAGTTTTTAGGCAGTTATTTCAAATTTGTGCACAATTACTGAGTAATTTGGGAGTAATGACCCCAAGTTTGGAGGAAATGACTTAAAATCTAGGGACAATTACCCAAATTTGGGGACAATTACCCCAAATGTGGAGACAACACCCTAACCCTAACCATAAAACACTAACCCGAAACCCAACTTCAATTTTTGGACCCTTACCCAAAATCTGGAGATAATTCCTCAAAGTTTGTGGACAATTGCCTAAAATTGGAGGACAATTACCCAAGAGTTTGAGACAATTACCCCAAACTGGGAGACAATTGCCCAACATTTGGAGAAGATGACTCAAAATAGTCTGACATTTACCTCGATTTGGGGGAAATGACCCAGGGTTTGGAGAAAATGATGCAAGATTTGGGGACAATTACACAAAATTGGTGGAAAATTACGCCTGATTTTGAGACGACTGCCTAGATTTTGCTGGAAAATACCCCAAATCTGCAGACATTTACTCTAAACTTGAGGAAAATGACCCGAGACTGGGGACAATTATACAAAAATCGAGGTAAAATCGTAAGAAAAGTTGTGGCAATTACTTAAAATTGGAGGACAATTACCCCACATTTGGGGATAATTAGAGAAAGTCCGGGACATCTGCACAAAATTTGAGGAAAATTACACGATATCTGGGGACTGTTACTCAAAATTCTGAGACAACTCCCATAAACTCGGGCGCACTTACCCACAACCCTGGGACTATTACAAGAGGATTTGGGAAAATTACTCAAAATTTGGAGGCAATTTCCCAAGACTTTGGGACAATTTCTCAAAATTTGTGGTAAATTGCCCAACATTTTGCCGACAATTACCACAAATTTTTGGCCACGATTACCTGAAATATGGAGAGAATTACACAAGTTTTGGCAAAATTACCCCAAATTTGGAGGCAGTTACCCCAAATTTCATAAGGATTATTCAAAATCTGGTGACAATTACGCAAAATGCGTGGCAAACTACAAGAATTTTAGGGACAATTACCCAACAGTGGGAGACGGTTGCCCAACTTTTTGAGAGAATGCTCCACATTTTGCGGCAGTTACCAAACCTATGAGCACAATTACTCTAAATTTCAGGAAAGTGACCCTAATTTGGGGACAATTATACAAAATTGGATGAAAACGATAAGAAATCTTGTGAAAATGACTCAAAATTTGGTGACAGTTACCCCAAATCCGGGGACAATTAACAAAATTTGGAGAAAATGTCCATCGTTTTGAGAAAGCTCCTCAAACCTGGGGAGGGCAATTACCCGAAGTTTGCGGATAATTTCCCTAAATTTGGAGACAGTTACCGAAAATTTGAGGAGGATTACCCAAAATTAGGAGAGAATGACTCAAAATTTGGGAAAAAGTTACTCAAAATTTGGTGACAATTACCCAACCAGGGAATTACAATTACTAAAAATGTGAGCAAACTTACTTAAAATTTTGAGGCAATAACCCCAAATCGGGTGAAAATTATCCGACATTTGGGGACAATTATCCACCACTTGGGGACAAATAAACCAAATCTGAGGAAAATTATTAGACATGTTGGGCCAATTACCCAAAATTTGGAGACAATTGCTGAAATTTGGGAAAACGACAGAAAATTTGGGGACAATTACTAAGAATTGGGGCAAAATGACCCCCTATTTAGGGACAATTTCCCCAACATTTTTCGAAAACAACACACCGTTTGGAGACAATTACGCCAAAATTGGAGACAATTACTTAGAATTTGGGGTCAATTACCCAACGTTTGGTGACAATTTCCCTCCGTAGGAACACAACTATCAAAACTGTAGAGACAAATACACGAAACTTGTGGAAGATTTTAATGACTTGAATCACCATTGCCCATAACTTTGAGACAAATTAGAAGACAATTACTCAAAATTTGGTTACAGTTACCGAGAATTTGGGACAATTACACAAATTTTTGGGAAAATGACACAAAATTGGTGGGAAGATACACACAATTTTGAGACAATGTCTAAGAAATTGGCAAAACGCATCAACAATTTGCGACGATTATTACAAATCTGGGGCTAATGACTCAAAACCTGGCGGGCGACGATTCCTAGAAGTTTTTAGGCAGTTATTTCAAATTTGTGCACAATTACTGAGTAATTGGGGAGTAATTACCCCAAGTTTGGAGGAAATGACTTAAAATCTGGGGACAATTACCCAAATTTGGGGACAATTACCCCAAATGTGGAGACAACACCCTAACCCTAACCATAAAACACTAACCCCAAACCCAACTCCAATTTTTGGACACTTACCCAAAATCTGGAGATAATTCCTCAAAGTTTGTGGACAATTGCCTAAAATTGGAGGACAATTACCCAAGAGTTTGAGACAATTACCCCAAACTGGGAGACAATTGCCCAACATTTGGAGAACATGACTCAAAATAGTCTGACATTTACCTCCATTTGGGGGAAATTACCCAGGGTTTGGAGAAAATGATGCAAGATTTGGGGACAATTACACAAAATTGGTGGAAAATTACGCCTGATTTTGAGACGACCGTCCAGATTTTGCTGGCAAATACCCCAAATCTGCAGACATTTACTCTAAACTTGAGGAAAATTACCCGAGACTAGGAACAATTATGCAAAAATCGAGGTAAAATCGTAAGAAATGTTGTGGCAGTTACTTAAAATTGGAGGACAATTACCCCACATTTGGGGATAATTAGAGAAAGTCCGGGACATCTGCACAAAATTTGAGGAAAATGACAAGATATTTGGGGACAGTTACTCAAAATTCTGAGACAACTCCCATAAACTCGGGCGCACTTACCCTAAACCCAGGGACTATTACAAGAGGTTTTGGGAAAATTACTCAAAATTTGGAGGCAATTTCCCAAGACTTTGGGACAATTTCTCAAAATTTGTGGCAAATTACAAAACATTTTGCCGACAATTACCACAAATTTTTGGCCGCAATTACCTGAAATATGGAGAGATTTACACAAATTGTGGCAAAATTACCCCAAATTTGGAGGCAGTTACCCCAAATTTCATAAGGATTATTCAAAATCTGGTGACAATTACGCAAAATGCGTGGCAAACTACAAGAATTTTAGGGACAATTACCCAACAGTGGGAGACGGTTGCCCAACATTTTGAGAGAATGCTCCACATTTTGCAGCCGTTACCAAACCTATGAGCACAATTACTCTAAATTTCAGGAAAGTGACCCTAATTTGGGGACAATTATACAAAATTGGATGAAAACGATAAGAAATCTTGTGAAAATGACTCAAAATTTGGTGACAGTTACCCCAAATCCGGGGACAATTAACAAAATTTGGAGAAAATGTCCATCGTTTTGAGATAGCTCCTCAAAACTGGGGAGGCAATTACCCGAAGTTTGCAGATAATTTCCCGCAATTTGGAGACAGTTACCGAAAATTTGAGGAGGATTACCCAAAATTGGGAGAGAATTACTCAAAATTTGAGGGCAATTACCCCAAATTTGGAGAGAATGATTCAAAATTTGGGAAAAAGGACTCAAAATTTGGTGACAGTTACCCAAACAGGGAGTTACAATTACTAAAAATGTGAGCAAACTTACCTAAAATTTTGAGGCAATAAACCCAAATCGGGTGAAAATTATCCGACGTTTGGGGACAATTATCCACCATTTGGGGACAAATAGACCAAATTTGAGGAAAATTATTAGACATGTTGGGCCAATTACCCAAAATTTGGAGACAGTTACTCAGGATTTGGGGACAATTACCCAAATTTGGAGACAACTGCTGAAGTTTGGGAAAACGGCAGAAAATTTGGGGACAATTACTAAGAATTGGGGCAAAATGACCCCCTATTTAGGGACAATTTCCCCAACATTTTTCGAAAACAACACACCGTTTGGAGACAATTATGCCAAAATTGGAGACAATTACTTAGAATTTGGGGTCAATTACCCAACGTTTGGTGACAATTTCCTTCCGCAGGAACACAACTATCAAAACTGTAGAGACAAATACACGAAACTTGTGGAAGATTTTAATGACTTGAATCACCATTGCCCATAACTTTGAGACAAATTAGAAGACAATTACTCAAAATTTGGGTACAGTTACCGAGAATTTGGGACAATTACACAAATTTTCGGGAAAATAACACAAAATTTGTGGGAAGATACACACAATTTTGAGACAATGCCTAAGAATTTGGCAAAACGCCTAAACAATTTGCGACGATTATTACAAATCTGGGGCTAATGACTCAAAACCTGGCGGGCGACGATTACTAGAAGTTTTTAGCAGTTATTTCAAATTTGTGCACAATTACTGAAAACTTGGGAGTAATGACCCCAAGTTTGGAGGAAATGACTTAAAATCTAGGGACAATTACCCAAATTTGGGGACAATTACCCCAAATGTGGAGACAACACCCTAACCCTAACCATAAAACACTAACCCGAAACCCAACTCCAATTTTTGGACCCTTACCCAAAATCTGGAGATAATTCCTCAAAGTTTGTGGACAATTGCCTAAAATTGGAGGACAATTACCCAAGAGTTTGAGACAATTACCCCAAACTGGGAGACAATTGCCCAACATATGGAGATCATTACTCAAAATAGTCTGACATTTACCTCCATTTGGCGGAAATTACCCAGGGTTTGCAGAAAATGATGCAAGATTTGGGGACAATTACACAAAATTGGTGGAAAATTACGCCTGATTTTGAGACGACCGTCCAGATTTTGCTGGAAAATACCCCAAATCTGCAGACATTTACTCTAAACTTGAGGAAAATTACCCGAGACTGGGGACAATTATACAAAAATCGAGGTAAAATCGTAAGAAAAGTTGTGGCAATTACTTAAAATTGGAGGACAATTACCCCACATTTGGGGATAATTAGAGAAAGTCCGGGACATCTGCACAAAATTTGAGGAAAATTACACGATATCTGGGGACTGTTACTCAAAATTCTGAGACAACTCCCATAAACTCGGGCGCACTTACCCTCAACCCGGGGACTATTACAAGAGGAATTGGGACAATTACTCAAAATTTGGAGGCAATTTCCCAAGACTTTGGGACTATTTCTCAAAATTTGTGGTAAATTGCCCAAAATTTTGCCGACAATTACCACAAATTTTTGGCCACGATTACCTGAAATATGGAGAGAATTACACAAATTGTGGCAAAATTACCCCGAATTTGGAGGCAGTTACCCCAAATTTCATAAGGATTATTCAAAATCTGGTGACAATTACGCAAAATGCGTGGCAAACTACAAGAATTTTAGGGACAATTACCCAACAGTGGGAGAAGGTTACCCAACATTTTGAGAGAATGCTCCACATTTTGCAGCCGTTACCAAACCTATGAGCACAATTACTCTAAATTTCAGGAAAGTGACCCTAATTTGGGGACAATTATACAAAATTGGATGAAAACGATAAGAAATCTTGTGAAAATGACTCAAAATTTGGTGACAGTTACCCCAAATCCGGCGACAGTTAACAAAATTTGGAGAAAATGTCCATCGTTTTGAGATAGCTCCTCAAAACGTGGGGGGCAATTACCCGAAGTTTGCGGATAATTTCCCAGAATTTGGAGACAGTTACCGAAAATTTGAGGAGGATTACCCAAAATTGGGAGAGAATGACTCAAAATTTGAGGGCAATTACCCCAAATTTGGAGAGAATGACTCAAAATTTGGGAAAAAGTACTCAAAATTTGGTGACAATTACCCAACCAGTGGGGGACAATTACTAAAAATGTGGGCAAACTTACCAAAAATTTAAAGGCAATAACCCCAAATCGGGTGAAAATTATCCGACATTTGGGGACAATTATCCACCATTTGGGGACAAATACACCAAATTTGTGGAAAATTATTAGACATTTTGGGCCAATTACCCAAAATTTGGAAACAGTTACTCAGGATTTGGGGACAATTACCCAAATTTGGAGAGAATTACTGAAATTTGGGAAAACGACAGAAAATTTGGGGACAATTACTAAAAATTGGGGCAAAATGACCCCCTATTTAGGGACAATTTCCCCAACATTTGTCGAAAACGACACACCCTTTGGAGACAATTACGCCAAAATTGGAGACAATTACTTAGAATTTGGGGTCAATTACCCAACGTTTGGTGACAATTTCCCTCCGTAGGAACACAACTATCAAAACTGTAGAGACAAATACACGAAACTTGTGGAAGATTTTAATGACTTGAATCACCATTGCCCATAACTTTGAGACAAATTAGAAGACAATTACTCAAAATTTGGTTACAGTTACCGAGAATTTGGGACAATTACACAAATTTTCGGGAAAATGACACAAAATTGGTGGGAAGATACACACAATTTTGAGACAATGCCTAAGAATTTGGCAAAACGCCTCAACAATTTGCGACGATTATTACAAATCTGGGGCTAATGACTCAAAACCTGGCGGGCGACCATTACTAGAAGTTTTTAGGCAGTCATTTCAAACTTGTGCACAATTACAGAGTAATTGGGGAGTAATGACCCCAAGTTTGGAGGAAATGACTTAAAATCTGGGGACAATTACCCAAATTTGGGGACAATTACCCCAAATGTGGAGACAACACCCTACCCCTAACCATAAAACACTAACCCCAAACCCAACTCCAATTTTTCGACACTTACCCAAAATCTGGAGATAATTCCTCAAAGTTTGTGGACAATTGCGTAAAATTGGAGGACAATTACCCAAGAGTTTGAGACAATTACCCCAAACTGGGAGACAATTGCCCAACATTTGGAGAACATGACTCAAAATAGTCTGACATTTACCTCCATTTGGGGGAAATGACCCAGGGTTTGGAGAAAATGATGCAAGATTTGGGGACAATTACACAAAATTGGTGGAAAATTACGCCTGATTTTGAGACGACCGTCCAGATTTTGCTGGCAAATACCCCAAATCTGCAGACATTTACTCTAAACTTGAGGAAAATTACCCGAGACTGGGGACAATTATGCAAAAATCGAGGTAAAATCGTAAGAAATCTTGTGGCAGTTACTTAAAATTGGAGGACAATTACCCCACATTTGGGGATAATTAGAGAAAGTCCGGGACATCTGCACAAAATTTGAGGAAAATTACAAGATATTTGGGGACAGTTACTCAAAATTCTGAGACAACTCCCAGAAACTCGGGCGCACTTACCCTAAACCCAGGGACTATTACAAGAGGATTTGGGAAAATTACTCAAAATTTGGAGGCAATTTCCCAAGACATTGGGACAATTTCTCAAAATTTGTGGCAAATTACCCAACATTTTGCCGACAATTACCACAAATTTTTGGCCACGATTAACTGAAATATGGAGAGAATTACACAAATTTTGGCAAAATTACCCCAAATTTGCAGGCAGTTACCCCAAATTTCATAAGGATTATTCAAAATCTGGTGACAATTACGCAAAATGCGTGGCAAACTACAAGAATTTTAGGGACAATTACCCAACAGTGGGAGACGGTTGCCCAACATTTTGAGAGAATGCTCCACATTTTGCAGCCGTTACCAAACCTATGAGCACAATTACTCTAAATTTCAGGAAAGTGCCCCTAATTTGGGGACAATTATACAAAATTGGATGAAAACGATAAGAAATCTTGTGAAAATGACTCAAAATTTGGTGACAGTTACCCCAAATCCGGCGACAATTAACAAATTTGGAGAAAATGTCCATCGTTTTGAGATAGCTCCTCAAAACTTGGGGGGGCAATTACCCGAAGTTTGCGGATAATTTCCTGAAATTTGGAGACAGTTACCAAAAATTTGAGGAGGATTACCCAAAATTGGGAGAGAATTACTCAACATTTGAGGGCAATTACCCCAAATTTGGAGAGAATGACTCAAAATTTGGGAAAAGGTACTCAAAATTTGGTGACAATTACCCAACCAGGGAATTACAATTACTAAAAATATGAGCAACCTTACCTAAAATTTTTAGGCAATAACCCCAAATCGGGTGGAAATTATCCGACATTTGGGGACAATTATCCACCATTTGGGGACAAATAGACCAAATTTGAGGAAAATTATTAGACATGTTGGGCCAATTACCCAAAATTTGGAGACAGTTACTCAGGATTTGGGGACAATGACCCAAATTTGGAGACAATTGCTGAAATTTGGGAAAACGACAGAACATTTGGGGACAATTACTAAAAATTGGGGCAAAATGACCCCCTATTTAGGGACAATTTCCCCAACATTTTTCGAAAACAACACACCGTTTGGAGACAATTACGCCAAAATTGGAGACAATTACTTAGAATTTGGGGTCAATTACCCAACGTTTGGTGACAATTTCCCTCCGTAGGAACACAACTATCAAAACTGTAGAGACAAATACACGAAACTTGTGGAAGATTTTAATGACTTGAATCACCATTGCCCATAACTTTAAGACAAATTAGAAGACAATTACTCAATATTTGGTTACAGTTACCGAGAATTTGGGACAATTACACAAATTTTTGGGAAAATGACACAAAATTTGTGGGAAGATACACACAATTTTGAGACAATGCCTAAGAATTTGGCAAAACGCCTCAACAATTTGCGACGATTATTACAAATCTGGGGCTAATGACTCAAAACCTGGCGGGCTACGATTCCTAGAAGTTTTTAGGCAGTTATTTCAAATTTGTGCACAAGTACTGAAAACTTGGGAGTAATGACCCCAAGTTTGGAGGAAATTACTTAAAAGCTGGGGACAATTACCCAAATTTGGGGACAATTACCCCAAATGTGGAGACAACACCCTAACCCTAACCATAAAACACTTATCCGAAAACCAACTCCAATTTTTGGACCCTTACCCAAAATCTGGAGATAATTCCTCAAAGTTTGTGGACAATTGCCTAAAATTGGAGGACAATTACCCAAGAGTTTGAGACAATTACCCCAAACTGGGAGACAATTGCCCAACATTTGGAGAACATGACTCAAAATAGTCTGACATTTACCTCGATTTGGGGGAAATGACCCAGGGTTTGGAGAAAATGATGCAAGATTTGGGGACAGTTTCACAAATTTGGTCGAAAATTATGCCTGATTTTGAGACGACCGTCTAGATTTTGCTGGCAAATACCACAGATCTGCAGACATTTACTCTAAACTTGAGGAAAATTACCCGAGACTGGGGACAATTATACAAAAATCGAGGTAAAATCGTAAGAAATGTTGTGGCATTACTTAAAATTGGAGGACAATTACCCCACATTTGGGGATAATAAGAGAAAGTCTGGGACATCTGCACAAAATTTGAGGAAAATGACAAGATATTTGGGGACAGTTACTCAAAATTCTGAGACAACTCCCATAAACTCGGGCACACTTACCCTAAACCCGGGGACTATTACAAGAGGATTTGGGAAAATTACTCAAAATTTGGAGGCAATTTCCCAAGACTTTGGGACAATTTCTCAAAATTTGTGGCAAATTGCCCAACATTTTGCCGACAATTACCACAAATTTTTGGCCACAATTACCTGAAATATGGAGAGAATTACACAAATTGTGGCAAAATTACCCCGAATTTGGAGGCAGTTACCCCAAATTTCATAAGGATTATTCAAAATCTGGTGACAATTACGCAAAATGCGTGGCAAACTACAAGAATTTTAGGGACAATTACCCAAGAGTGGGAGACGGTTGCCCAACATTTTGAGAGAATGCTCCACATTTTGCGGCAGTTACCAAACCTATGAGCACAATTACTCTAAATTTCAGGAAAGTGACCCTAATTTGGGGACAATTATACAAAATCGGATGAAAACGATAAGAAATCCTGTGAAAATGACTCAAAATTTGGTGAGAGTTACCCCAAATCCGGGGACAATTAACAAAATTTGGAGAAAATGTCCATCGTTTTGAGATAGCTCCTCAAACATGGGGAGGCAATTACCCGAAGTTTGCGGATAATTTCCCAAAATTTGGAGACAGTTACCGAAAATTTGAGGAGGATTACCCAAAATTGGGAGAGAATTACTCAAAATTTGAGGGCAATTACCCCAAATTTGGAGAGAATGACTCAAAATTTGGGAAAAAGTACTCAAAATTTGGTGACAATTACCCAACCAGGGGGTTACAATTACTAAAAATGTGAGCAAACTTACCTAAAATTTTGAGGCAATAACCCCAAATCGGGTGAAAATTATCCGACATTTGGGGACAATTATCCACCATTTGGGGACAAATACACCAAATTTGAGGAAAATTATTAGACATGTTGGGCCAATTACCCAAAATTTGGAGACAGTTACTCAGGATTTGTGAACAATTACCCAAATTTGGAGACAATTGCTGAAATTTGGGAAAACAACAGAAAATTTGGGGACAATTACTAAAAATTGGGGCAAAATGACCCCCTATTTAGGGACAATTTCCCCAACATTTGTCGAAAAGGACACACCGTTTGGAGACAATTACGCCAAAATTGGAGACAATTACTTAGAATTTGGGGTCAATTACCCAACGTTTGGTGACAATTTCCCTCCGTAGGAACACAACTATCAAAACTGTAGAGACAAATACACGAAACTTGTGGAAGATTTTAATGACTTGAATCACCATTGCCCATAACTTTGAGACAAATTAGAAGACAATTACTCAAAATTTGGTTACAGTTACCGAGAATTTGGGACAATTACACAAATTTTCGGGAAAATGACACAAAATTGGTGGGAAGATACACACAATTTTGAGACAATGCCTAAGAATTTGGCAAAACGCCTCAACAATTTGCGACGATTATTACAAATCTGGGGCTAATGACTCAAAACCTGGCGGGCGACCATTACTAGAAGTTTTTAGGCAGTTATTTCAAATTTGTGCAAAATTACTGAGTAATTGGGGAGTAATGACCCTGGGTTTGGAGGAAATGACTTAAAATCTGGGGACAATTACCCAAATTTGGGGACAATTACCCCAAATGTGGAGACAACACCCTAACCCTAACCATAAAACACTAACCCCAAACCCAACTCCAATTTTTGGACACTTACCCAAAATATGGAGATAATTCCTCAAAGTTTGTGGACAATTGCCTAAAATTGGAGTACAATTACCCAAAAGTTTGAGACAATTACCCCAAACTGGGAGACAATTGCCCAACATTTGGAGAACATGACTCAAAACAGTCTGACATTTACCTCGATTTGGGGGAAATGACCCAGGGTTTGGAGAAAATGATGCAAGATTTGGGGACAGTTACACAAAATTGGTGGAAAATTACGCCTGATTTTGAGACGACCGTCCAGATTTTGCTGGCAAATACCCCAAATCTGCAGACATTTACTCTAAACTTGAGGAAAATTACCCGAGACTGGGGACAATTATACAAAAATCGAGGTAAAATCGTAAGAAATGTTGTGGCAATTACTTAAAATTGGAGGACAATTACCCCACATTTGGGGATAATTAGAGAAAGTCTGGGACATCTGCACAACATTTGAGGAAAATGACAAGATATTTGGGGACAGTTACTCAAAATTCTGAGACAACTCCCATAAACTCGGGCGCACTTACCCTCAACCCGGGGACTATTACAAGAGGATTTGGGAAAATTACTCAAAATTTGGAGGCAATTTCCCAAGACTTTGGACAATTTCTCAAAATTTGTGGCAAATTACCCAACATGTTGCCGACAATTACCACAAATTTTTGGCCACAATTACCTGAAATATGGAGAGAATTACACAAATTGTGGCAAAATTACCCCGAATTTGGAGGCAGTTACCCCAAATTTCATAAGGATTATTCAAAATCTGGTGACAATTATGCAAAATGCGTGGAAAACTACAAGACTTTTAGGGACAATTACCCAACAGTGGGAGACGGTTGCCCAACATTTTGAGAGAATGCTCCACATTTTGCGGCCGTTACCAAACCTATGAGCACAATTACTCTAAATTTCAGGAAAGTGACCCTAATTTGGGGACAATGATACAAAATTCGATGAAAACGATAAGAAATCTTGTGAAAATGACTCAAAATTTGGTGACAGTTACCCCAAATCCGGGACAATTAACAAAATTTGGAGAAAATGTCCATCGTTTTGAGATAGCTCCTCAAAACTGGGGGGGCAATTACCCGAAGTTTGCGGATAATTTCCCGAAATTGGAGACAGTTACTGAAAATTTGAGGAGGATTACCCAAAATCGGGAGAGAGTTTACTCAACTTTTGAGGGCAATTACCCCAAATTTGGAGAGAATGACTCAAAATTTGGGAAAAAGTACTCAAAATTTGGTGACAATTACCCAACCAGGGGGGAAAATTACTAAAAATGTGAGCAAACTTACCTAAAATTTTGAGGCAATAATCCCAAATCTGGTGAAAATTATGCGACATTTGGGGACAATTATCCACCATTTGGGTACAAATACACCAAATTTGAGGAAAATTATTAGACATGTTGGGCCAATTAATCAAAAATTGGAGACAATTACTTAGAATTTGGGGTCAATTACCCAACGTTTGGTGACAATTTCCCTCCGTAGGAACACAACTATCAAAACTGTAGAGACAAATACACGAAACTTGTGGAAGATTTTAATGACTTGAATCACCATTGCCCATAACTTTGAGACAAGTTAGAAGACAATTACTCAAAATTTGGTTACAGTTACCGAGAATCTGGGACAATTACACAAGTTTTCGGGAAAATGACACAAAATTTGTGGGAAGATACACACAATTTTGAGACAATGCC
>JAUNZM010000475.1:600000-849801 GCA_033459285.1 Clamator glandarius | reverse complement strand
AGATGTCATAATAAAGATGAGATGTCAAAGGGATTTTAAATAGCATCATAGAATCATAGAAAGGTTTGTGTTGGAAGGTCATCTAGTCCATCTCCTTTGAGGTCCCACTGAGCAGGGACATCTTCCAGTACATCAGGTTGCTCAGAGCCCTGACGGTGACAGTATAGGCATCTACTTACACTGGAGATGAATATCAAAGCACCTTTTACAGTTTACGGAGGTCTGATCAGCTAAGGCAGCGAGGTGTTGCAGTGTTGGCCGTTTGACCAATGCAGGTGGCCGCTGCACCCTCATGCCAAGTGGAAGCAAGGACCATTTGAGGAATGTCCTGGGAAAGGAAAGGACAGGACTCTTTCAGTTAGAGGAAAATTCTTCT
The DNA here is from genome assembly GCA_033459285.1 of Clamator glandarius. NCBI lineage: Eukaryota > Metazoa > Chordata > Aves > Cuculiformes > Cuculidae > Clamator > Clamator glandarius. Next base: position 849,425 of record JAUNZM010000475.1, on the reverse strand, counting down.
CTAAGAAAGGGAAATGAACAGGAAGGCCAGGACTGCATTGTGATTTACAATTAGTAATCTGAGAGGATTGCTAACCAGACAGGAGTGCTATCCCTGCACAAAATTCCAGTAGGTTGCCAGTGAAGAAAAAGAAAAGGGTGAAGAAAGATGAAGGTACCAAGGGAAGACCAAGGTCATATCAGAATGCATTCTGGTTTATTATAGGCTGAGGTACTTAATGCCATCTTTGCCTCAATCTTTAATTGTAAAGAAAGTTGATCCCTCTGTGTACAAACCCCGGAACTAGAGGAGCAAAATGAGGCTCCCACGGTCCAAGAGGAGGTGGTCAGAGCCTTGCTAGCCTGACTAGACACCCACAAGTCTATGGGGCCAGATGGGATCCACCCAGGAGTGTGAGGGAGCTGGCAGATGTGCTGGCCAAGCCCCTTTCCATCATCTTCCAACAGTCCTGGAAGACTGGGGAAGTTCCACTGGACTGGAGGCTGGATGATGTTGTGCCCATCTACAAGAAGGGTCGCAGGGAGGATCCAGGGAACTAGAGGCCTGTCAGTCTGACCTCAGTGCCAGGGAAAGTCATGGAAGAGGTGATCTTGAGTGCTAGCATGAAGCACATGCAAGAGAACCGGGTGATCAGGCCCAGTCAACACGGGTTCACAAAAGGCAGGTCTTGCCAAACTAACCTGATCGCTTTCTATGACCAAGTGACTCAGATGCTGGACGAGGGAAAGGCTGTGGATGTATCTTTCTGGACCTCAGTAAAGCCTCTGACACAGTTTCTCACAGCATTCTGCTATGGAAACTGTCAGCCTCTGGCCTGGACAGGCGCACACTCTCCTGGGTGGAAAAGTGGTTGGCTGGCCGGGCCCAGAGAGTGGTGGGAAATGGTGTTAAATCCAGCTGGAAGCCAGTTACAAGTGGAGGGCAGGGAGGCTCTGCACAGGGATCTGAACAGGCTGGACTGCTGGGCTGAGACCAATGGCATGAGGTTTAACACGGCCAAATGCCGGGTCCTGCACTTGGGGCACAACAACCCTAAGCAGTGCTACAGACTAGGAGGAGTCTGTCTAGAAAGCTGCCTGTAGGAGAAGAACCTGGGGGTCTCTGGTTGACAGCTGACTGAACATAAGCCAGCAGTGTGCCCAGGTGGCCAAGAAGGCCAATGGCATCTTGGCTTGTATCAGAAACGGCGTGACCAGCAGGTCCAGGGAGGTTATTCTCCCTCTGTACTCGGCACTAGTGAGACTGCACCTCGAGTACTGTGTTCAGTTCTGGGCCCCTCACCACAAGAAGGATGTTGAGGCTCTGGAGTGAGTCTAGAGAAGAGCAACGAAGCCGGTGAAGGGGCTGGAGAACAGGCCTTATGAGGAGCGACTGGGAGAGCTGGGCTTGTTTAGCCTGGAGAAGAGGAGGCTGAGAGGTGGCCTCCACCAGGAGGGTGCTGGCCTCTTCTCCCAAGTGACAGGAGACAGGACGAGAGGGAACGGCCACAAGCTCCGCCAGGGGAGATTTAGGCTGGACATTAGGCAAAAAAAATTCACAGAAAGGGTCCTTGGGCACTGGCAGAGACTGCCCAGGGAGGTGGTTGATTCACCTTCCCTTGAGGTGTTTAAGGCACAGGTGGACGAGGTGCTGAGGGGCATGGTTTAGTGTTTGATAGGAGTGGTTGGACTCAATGATCCAGTGGGTCTCTTCCAACCTGGTTATTCTATGATTCTATGATTTATGAGAAGTAATATCTATCTAACATATCTGCCACTTCTCAGGAATCAAATTGGCCTTTGATTTGACATGCAGTTGCTGTGTGATGTCAGAATTCTAGGGAATATGCTCCCAGGCTTTCAGGAATTCAAGAAGCTGAAATCCTCTACAAGTTTTTGGTATGCTGTATATAAAGTGGGTTACCTGGGTAGCTTGTAAACATTCTGGCTATCTAGAAATGTTTAAAACCATGTCAATAAAAATATACAGACACACAAGGTAGATTCACATAAGCAGATTTCTTACAATTCTGTGTTTGTATTGGCAACGAAAGAAGATATCACACTGACATGCAAAGAGATAACTTCTCCAACATCCTGTTGGCACAGAAACAAATGTTGTGGAAGGACAATGATTACATTGTTTGTGTGGTTGGCAGAAATATTCCATTTCAGGGATGTATAAAATTACCTTCCTGTAAATGAAATGAGGAAAGTTACGAAAGTTACATAGAAAACAGAATAAATGGTCCTAATCACCCCTTCAATATTTTTGTTGTGTATCTGAGCTCTGTAAAATCAGAGTTTGTGTGCACATCAGTATTCTCTGACACAGAAATATCCAAAATAATAAGTTAGAATTTAAAAAAATTACAAAACCCAGACACTGACTGATCAAAGCATGAGTAAGAGAGAGGCGCTGTAGTCTCACTCTGCAGGTTTTCTCTATAAACAATGTGCACTTACAGAAGATATTCAAGATGTGACCAATCATTTTATGAAGAAATATTATAAACACCAGTGCAATGAAAAAGCAGCCTACAAAGATAACCTATTCCTTATTAATAAGACACTGATTAAAGGGACAAACTTTCTACAGTTCTCACAGAAGTAAATTCTGAAATAATTTCTATGCATTAGGGAAAGAGATATCTTATGGACTTTTTTTCAGGAAGTACGAGTATGAAAGTCAGTTAGTTTCTTCAGTAACCACATGTTATGTCATACCCATAGCACACTGTAGCGATTAAGGCACAGACCCCATCGATGAGGCAACAAGCGAGACCAACTTTACTGAGAGGATGCAAACCTTATGTAGTGTTTCTGTATCCAGTAACAACTACCCCAGTGAATTTCCACCCATGAGAATCCTGCAGTACAACGATAGAGTGCAACCCACTATTTTCCATAGATGTGCCCCTTCTCTTCATGTTTTCCGTCTACTGCATTCTATTCTTATTAACTCACGGGTCTTAATAAAGATTCCAAGGTCTCAATAAGCTAGGAAGCATGAGAACGTTGGCTGTTTGTTTTGTGCTTATCGCTAATATTGCGGGTACACCAAAGCATCAGCCGCTCACCTCAGCATACATGCAGCACACTAGGGTTTTATCATCCATATAATGATATATTAGTATATTCAAGTGCTGACATTGAACTCTGACCTCGGACAATGCACCTGCTACATAGGTGTGACAAATTGTGGGGCTGTTTTTCATGCCCTGTGGTAAAACTACCCAAAGATATTGTTTTACCAGTTCTTAGATGTTTATCAATGGTACTGAGAAGGTAAATCGTGGGGCATCCTTTTCATTTAATGGAATGGTAAAAAAAAATAGTCTTTTAAATCAATCACCACTATATACCACTCAGCTGGAATCATGGTAGGTGAAGGTAGCCCTGGCTGTAATGTTCCCATATCCTCAATTACTTCATTAACCTTTCGCAAGTCATGTAATTAACACCATTTCCCAGATTTCTTTTTTATCACAAATACAGGTGCGTTCCAAGGACTATTAGTCAGGACTATATGCCTTTGATCTATTTGCTCCTCCACCAACTTTTGCAATGCACCCAATTTTTAATTCATTCATGGTTCCAATGCCTATTCCTATTTCATTTAGTACATCTCTCCCCTACAAGATTAGAGGAACATGCACAACAAAGGGTTGCATTACAGCCATTTTAAGATGTTCTGGCTTTCCCCTTTTTTAAAACTTAATGTGCACTTCAACATAGGATGCTGAGTTTGTAAGGACTAAACCAAACATATTTCAGGGATTCCTGTGGACCCAAAACCTCGTGAGTCATGCTCTATCGAGTCAGCTTGGAACACAGCTGCTCTGAACAAAATTAATTGTACTATGTGGCTATCCTTTGGTATTGATACCAGTGGAGACAGCATCCATATCCTTGCTTGAATTATTCCAGTAAAGCCTGCATCTATGACCCCAGGTAAAACAAAGATTCCCAACCAAGTTATTGATAATCATTCTAATAACAAGGCATTAGAGCCATCCTGCAATGGTCCTTTTACGTTCAGTGGCATTGTGTGAACTGCGGATGATTGCAGCACTACTGCTGGTGTAGGATTTTTCAGACCACGCCGTATCTTTCTATATTTGTCATTAGGATTTTTTATCGCTGATTGTAAAATTAAGGCTTCTTTAACTGCTCAGTTATCTTCCTGCTTGTCGAATGCATCCTTCAATCTGTCTATAAATGCCATATATGGGTCATGCCTGTTTCAACTTTCCGACATTGGGTATCTTTATAAGCGTCTGATACGCCAAAAACTGCACCTGCTGTAAAATCGCGTTATTTAAACTGGCTTGATTCGTGAACTGCTATCAATGTTGTTTAATTGAGTCGTTTCTTATCGTATCTGTTAACAGTCCCTCCTGTAATGCCAAAACTGCCTGTCTTACAGAAAGTGGCGGCAGGTGGCCCCCCCAACGGCCCGTGATGCAGTTAGTACTTTCTCTATAGGTTTTCGAGTCTCTGGCCTCCCGTGAACAAATCTCATGAAAAGTTTGTAGGTGTTTAAGGTCACCACACCTCCACAGGAGAAAATAAATCAAAGTTCTCTCAGCGGCTGCTGGCCCTGGATCAAAGGGATTATCAGCAGTTGCTGATGGCCCTGCACTGGGCTCTGAATACAAAATATCACTGTCCTCCTGTGTCTTTTGTGGCTCCGCTATATTTGCATGATCTCAAGGGTTTTCACAATTCAATCATTAATCTCCAGGTAGATAACAGGCTTACCGGCCCAGGGTCGTCTCTGATAGCCACAACCCACAATTTAAATCCCATGGCATCCCAGACTTTTATATCATATGCAGGAACCAAAACTAAACCTGAATTCCAACCCTGTATCCATTTTAATGAAGTCTCGAGTCATCGCTCAGCATACTTAACATTCTGTTTCTTTATACTTGATTTTAAGATATCTAGTGTACTCCGCTCCTCCACTCACAGTGAAGACCCCATTACTCCCGAGTTCCCCATTGCTCACCTTTTTTCAAGGCTTTTACTTGTCCAGACTGCTTCAGTGCTCCACACTGACCGAAATTCATCCAACCGGTTATTGCTACGGCCACTTCTATCCAGCAGTTATGACCCTGAATATCAGGGTCTGCCCTGAGAGGTGTGGGTCCTTCTCAAGTTGGGTGTCATTTGTAGTGATTAAGGCATGGACCCCATCGATGAGGCAACAAGCGAGACCAACTTTATTGAGAGGATGCAAACCTTATATAGTGTTTCTGTATCCAGTAACAACTATCCCAGTGAATTTCCACCCATGAGAATCCTGCAGTACAATGATAGAGTGCAACCCCCTACTTTCCATAGATGTGCCCCTTCTCTTCATGTTTTCCGTCTACTGCATTCTATTCTTATTAACTCACAGGTCTTAATAAAGATTCCAAAGTCTCAACAAGCTAGCAAGCATGAAAACGTCGGCTGTTTGTTTTGTGCTTATCGCTAATATTGCGGGTACACCAAAGCATCAGCCGCTCGCCTCAGCATACATGCAACACACTAGAGTTTTATGCCCGCAGCACACTAGGGATTTAAAAGTATAATTTGAAGTGGTCCTCATGGGAAAACTCATGATTCTGAAATCAGAGTAGAGACAGGAGTCTGTCTTAATGTCGGCCTGAAAAGAAATATTCTCAGAGCTAAAGCAACAATATCTGGCACCAGACCTTTCTGGTATCCTATACTGACAAGCTGAAATTCTGTCCATCTCTAGAGTGTACAATAAAAACAGCATATCACCCAGACAGTTAAAATACTTATGCAACTTCTTTCTTCCTAAAAATAAAAAATAAAACTCAAGTAAATGCAGAAATTCCTGAAGAGCCTTACATCGAGATGGCCTCAGAACTTGCCCAACACATATTGGCAGCTCAGAGATGTCATGTAAGGTAGCAACAGCTTTTTGCCTCTGTGTTGATGTTGTCCCCTCCTACACAATACCTGGGTTACCATAGTCACAGCAAATACCAGTCTCATCACCAAGCAGAGGAGCAGTGGACACTCATCCTGCCAGCGCTCAGCAGGTGAGTCACTGTACACTCTGAGAGTGAGGAAAAGTAGACCTTAAACATGAATAAACACCTGTTAGTTCTGGGTCCTGATGCCAGAATAACCTCTGGGTTTTCTTTGGAATCTAAACAGATAAGCTGCCCTGGAGGAAAATGATAATTCATGTCCCATCTGGCTGCCCTCACTGCTAAGCTACCCCCATTATTCCTTTGTGGGTATTTTCCTGGACGAAACACAATTCTTTCTTGCACATTGGCTAGCAAAGGCACAGGGGGCCAATTAGCAATCTCAGCTGACAGACCACAGCCTGACAATTAGACTGCTCACTCTGGATGTAAGCGTTTGAAGTGCTTCATTTCCCATGTCATCTGCAGTCATGTAATCTCAGGGCCACAGACTGTCACTGACTAGCACAGGTAGCAAAGTCCTCTTGTTTCACCCAGGCATGTATGCAAACAGAGGCAGTAGCTAGACAGCACACAGAGCACTCCTGCCTCATCCAGATGGAGGGAAAGAATGGGATAGGGATAGGATAGGATAGGATAGGATAGGATAGGATAGGATAGGATAGGATAGGATAGGATAGGATAGGATAGGATAGGATAGGATAGGATAGGATAGGATAGGATAGGATAGGATAGGATAGGATAGGATAGGATAGGATAGGATAGGATAGGATAGGATAGGATAGGATAGGATAGGATAGGATAGGATAGGATAGGATAGGATAGGACAGGACAGGACAGGACACAACCTCATTGTTGGGTACTTGGGTGGGCATTATAAAGAACAAGTTAGGCAAACTTTCTTCAGAAATGGCATGGGTATACCTGATGCTGAAGTACTGGGCCAAGTCTGGTTCAACATATTCAGAATTACCTGAATGAGGGGACAGAGCGTATCCTCAGGAGACTATCCTATCAGGTACAGTGGTGGGCACTGTAAAGAAAGAACAGGTTAGTCATATTTCCTTTGGAAATGGCACAGGCATACTTGATGCTGCATTATGGCAAAGAGAATGGGATAAAAGACCTCTTGATGTCACTTTGTTTTTATTCCAGAGTCCAATGCATCTCACAATTAGCCAAATATTTTCAATAGGCAGCTTAGCTATGGAAATGCCTCTCTGTCCTAAAATTCCAAAGAGAGGGGCAGCAATAAGGCTCTCTGCTTTGACTGAGAATTTGAAATTACAAACATCTATCCCTGGCATAAGCACAAATCTCTACATTTTGAAATTAAAACACAGTGCTTTCTGATATCTGACTATGTCACACCTTACCACATAAGTCTCACACTAAGCTCAAAGACTTCATGACAGTAGATAAACAAGAGAAATTCAATCCTGAGTTTCACGAGAGACAATCCAGTCCATGTTGGCATTCATGGGAGGTTTTACAACTTTTCAAAGATACTTTTATTACAGTAAGGATCAAATCTAAACTTTTCTCACATTGAGGGTGATCATGTGCTGGAACAGGTTGCTCAGAGAGGCTGAGGCACATCCACCACTGAAGACATACCAAACTGAATTGCGCAGTGTCCTGAGCTCTAGATGGCCCTTCATCAGGACAGATTGGCCTAGATCTCCAGATGCCTCTCCAACCTGAACTATTCTATGATTCTGTGAAATTTATTTTACTTTACAATGAATTATGGCATTCCTTTTTCCCCAGTTCTTTATGTATAAAATAAAGCAAAACAAAAAAAACCCAGTCATTTCTCATTTATAAGCTAAACATTCCAAACAATGGAACAAAGAAGCCAGAATTTCTGACAATGTTTTCAAGAAAGTAGGAAAAATGATATGAAATGCTACCTCATAGCATTCTATCTCAAATAACATGATTCTAAAAGATCCTTGCAGTTGTATATGGAGATTACTTTAGCCTACAGGGATTTCTTGAAAGGACAAAAATCAGAGATAACTTCTGCCTGTGAAACACAGAGCGGATAAGGATTTTCATTAATGCAAGTTTGAAACAAATATTCATGGAGCTGAAAAACTAAAGAGTGCTGAGCTTATTGACAACTCCTTCACCTGATTTCACAAGAATTTACACATTAATTTTATTTTAAGCTACCCCGACCACCCAGACAACTGCGTGAGTCAGAAGTGTATGAACATGTGTCAACAACACAACCTTGTGGTGGTGATGGTCAATCGCATAGTGGGCTAAATCAGCAGCACTTCAAGGGAAGTGATTATCTTTTTCCATTCAGCACATAACACCTCACTGGCAGTACTGTGTCTGAGGTTAGGCTCCCCAGTACAAGAGAGATATTACTGCAGTGACGCCAGTGAAGGGTCACTGTGACGGCTGGCTCCATCCATCATGGAGAACACAATGTAGCAGGCCAAGAGAGTCAGATTCAGTCTTCAGAAGACCAAGAACGAGGAGAATCTTCTTGTTCTCCTCAGCTATGTGATGGAAAAGCACAAGAACACAGAACCACACCATACTCAGAGATGAGCTGGGAAAGGACCCATGTCACAAGTTGTATCCAGAGAAATTCCAGGAAAATATTGTCATGGGGAAAAGCTGGTTATGGTTCAAGGAATTTCCATTAATGTAATTTACTTCCCAATTAGCAACCTATGAATTAGATTCTAGTGTCAAAGAAGACCAAAACCAACCACTCAATCATCAGGAGAAACACCCCTGCTTCATTCCAGATGCCTCTACCTTCACCCCATCCACCTTTTAGCTCTTCAGTCCTCTCACCACACGTTATGCTAATCCCCTTTGGTGAGGTGGTGAGCAGCACAAGAGACGGGACAGCATTTGTATGGTGGCTGCTTCACCAGAGCAGTCCCTTTGAGGCTGCATCTCTCAGCTCCTGCTCAAGCAGCCCCTTGCCTCCAGCCCCTGCCTAGTCATGTTCTTCTCTCTTCCCTCCTTCCCACTCCAGCCTGGGCTTTTCTCTGGTTTCTCCTCCTGCTCTGGCCTTGTTTCTCTTTTGCTTGCTGTTTACCATTATTTTAAGACATTTTCACAGAGGTACCCCAGACTCCTCTGAGGACGGATTGCCCATACCCTGCAGTGGCTCCACTGGAGCCATCCAGACCCAGCATGGGATGTGACCATCTCAGGGCAGCCCCTGGCGTCTCCTCACAGCGGCCATCCCTGCAGCCTTGCTACCAAGCCCTTGCCAATTATAAGGGGGAAAAAATCACAAGAAGGCAGTCAAACACTGGAACAGGTGGTCCAGAGGCTCTGGAGTGCCCGTCCTTGAAGGTACTCCACACTCAGCTGAACAAAGCCCTGAGCAGCCTGGTCTAGCACCCACACCAACCCTTCTTTGAGCAGAGCCCACGAGGTGAGTGCCAGAGGACCTTTCTAATGCCAATTACTCTGTGATTCTACACAATTGTTTGGATCACTTCCAGTCTCAGTAAATGTTTGGAAGACAGAGGAATAGAGAGACCGACCAGAACATCCTTGTCTCCGCATTACTGAGGAGAGCAGACCCTTCAAAATCAATCATTGTCTGCAAAAAAGACAAGGAGGTATAGCTAGAGAAGGATGGATCCTGTCCCAAGTAAACGAAAATGCAGGCTGAGGAGACAAACAGAAAAAGAGCTTTCAGACACCAGAGGTTGCAAAGTGGGAAGTCTCACCAGCCAGGCATATGTTGCTTCCTAATTACAAAGTACTGTGCAGAAAGTTCCACACACTAGAAACTGCATTGCTCTCCCTATCCTGCTGTCTCTTTAGCCAAAAGCTGGTTCAGCTCTGAAGCCATCGTGACACTTGAGCCATGACCAAAGTCTTGACTGCATCTGCCAGCCTTCCTGAGCGGTGCCTGCAGCAGGAGATCTGAGCTGAATGCTCCTTCTTTCTCCTTGCTTCTTGCAAGGTACAAATGCCCCAGCATCGGTCAGTGCAGCCTGCTGTGGAAGAGAGAAGGTGCCTCAGTTTGAGGATAGGGTTGAACCTGAGTCTCCTGACCTCCTGGGAAATGGTCTGACCGTGGCCGCTATGCAACAGGGAGGTAACTCAGCCACCTGAATGGGCCCTGCTGGTTTGATTGTTTGTCACTTGGTTTCCTACAGATGCTCTTGATGGGTTTATTTGGGCATGAGGTGGATGATGTGCCTGTCTTAGGCACATTCTGACACTAACTAGACACGAGGCCACTGAGGATATTATAAATTAATTGACTGTATTTCTGGGTCCCCATAGATCTTGCAAAGATGCAAGTACAAGCTGCTTAAACATGGGGTACCAGCTATCCCTCTCAACTCTCCATTAGGCACGTCAGGTATACATCTGCTTTGCTTGTCACTATTTCATTAGCATTGGGAAATACAAAGAAATATGGTGCTATGAATATTCACTTATGTGGTGATATTTCCAAACAGCAATTCACTGAACTCTCAGTTTGAAACTTCCAGCACGTCCAAGGTAACCATCAGGACAAAGGTCATGCCTTCATCCACAAATACAGAGAAGGCATGACTTGCTGGGGGTCCTGTAGTTCAGTCCCTGGCCCTACCCCAAGAAGTAGTTCAGATTTTGTCCTATTAGGAATTAATATAAAATGCATGAATAGGCCAGGGAACAAGGACAAGAATCCAGATTCTTGGAGAGAACACTGCCTCCTAACTCATGCTTGAAGACCCCCTCTGAAGTGAGAGTTAGCAGAGCTGCCTTGCCATGCGGCAAGTCAGATCCCCAAGCCTCGAGAAGAGTTAACCTAAAGGCACCTACTTGTGCCCAAGGTACTGGGTAACCTGACTGAGTAGCTCCTGCCACCAACCAATTTCCTTCTTCCTGATCACTACCAGAGCTTGTCTCCAGCTCCTGAGGAGCCAGGAAGAAACTGGCTATGACAAGGAGTCAGTTTTTATTTTCTGCCTTGTTGAACTAAAAAAGTCAGAAAGCTTTATAGCTGTTTTATATAGTGAAAAAATTTGCTGCACACCTTCATGTCTGCCGCAATGCCAGTGGATCATCCACAATCCAGTCCACTGCCAGCTTATCCTAGAAGTCTTCTTGGTGCCTGGATATGGGGATTGGTGTGCCTCTGGAGTTTATTCACAGCTGCAGGTCTGTTTTTCTCTGGAGTGATCTCCACATAAGAGAAGCCAGCTTGTTCAGCTGTGTCACTCTTTGACAAGAACATATTAAATAGCTCGCATTTGACATCAAATAGCTCACTCCTTTTTTTCTGAGGACAGATTCCCCGTGTAAAGAGCTCCTACCCTAACACAATGTAAATCCGTTCAAGGGAAATGAGAACAGAACATGGGAGAAGCTTTCTGTTTGGAGATAGATTCATTAAAAAAATTTTATTTTGACAAGCCTGGTCTCCCACAGGGAAGTCCAGGACTGATGTACCTTCCTCAGAACATGGAAAAGGGAACCACCTGGATCCAACCTGTGCTAAATGCCGAGCACAGCGGGGGAGGTGGAACGCTGCTCAGAGCCTGGCTGGCTGTTTGCTGCCCACACACAGCAAGCCTGTCAGGATGAGAGAGAAAAAAACCCTACAGTTATTCTTTGCAGAAAAGAAAAAAGTACCGGCAGGAGAGGAGCGAGTCGCTTCTTTCAACGAAGGGCAAGAAGCGCCTGTCCGCGAGGCGTCAGCTAACGGGGAGACCCCTCTGCACAAGTGTCACCTCCGAGCCGAACGTCCTCTCAGCCAGAGGGCAGGCAAATCGCCGTCACCGCGTTCAAGAACGCCAGGCTGCGGGGCTCTGGGGAGCTGGGAAGGTGCTTTCCATCACCGTCACTGCTCAAAGCTCGGCCGCACCACGGGGATTCCCACGGTTTGCCCACTGCCATCGCTAAACCTCGTCTGAAAGAGGTTCTTCTTTCCCTTCTCCAGCTCCCACCGCCCCGTTCCGTAAACCTGTTTGCCGACCCCAATTACTCTGTGATTCTCCACAACCGTTTGGATCGGTCCCGGTAAATGTTTGCAAGACAGAGGCACACAGAGACCGACCAGAACAGCCCTGTCTCCGCATCAGTGAGGAGAGCAGCCCCTTCAACGTGAGCCGCTGTCGGCAAAAAGGACGCGGAGGCGCAGCTCGAGGAGGAGACGAACCCTGGTCCAAGGGAAGGAAAGCGGGAGCGAGGCGAGCAGAGGAGGCGCTTTCGGGCACAAGAGGCTGCGAAGCGGGATCCTCTCCAGCCAGGCACGCGCCGTTCCTTAACCACAGCGCTCGGCCCAGAGCTCCGGGCCGCGCCGGGAGCCGGGGAGCCGCTTCCCGTCCCCGCACGAAGCTCGGGCTCCCCAGCCCCTCGCGTTCGGCCTCGGGGCCGCTCGGGGCCGTTTCTGCCCCGCGCTCGCCGCCGACGCGCGGCCGAACCCCGCCCCGGGGCTCCCCCCGCCCCGCTCCGCCCGGGCTCGACCCTCGCCGGGGCCCCGCGAGGGCTCCGCCCGGCCCCGCCCAGCGAGGCGGAGCGGGGAGCGGCCCAGGCCGCGCGGCTCAAGAGCGCGGGGCGGCGGCGGGCGGAGGGCGGTTCGGGGAAGCCGCCGGGCGTTCCCGATGGCGGAGCCGCCGCGACGCCGCTGCCGCCGCGCCCCCGACTGCGCGGAGCGGCCGCTGCGGCGGCTCTTCGAGGCCCTGGGCGGCTCGGTGGCCGCGCGGCCCTGGCCCTTCGCGCTGGCGCCGCTGCTGCTGTCGGCCGGGCTGGGCGCCGGGTTCCTGCAGCTGCCGCGGCGCCAGGCGAGCGACGTCGAGGCGCAGTTCACGCCGGCGCGGGGCCCCGCCAAGGCCGAGCGCGCCTTCGTGCGGCAGCGCTTCCCCGCCGACGCCTCGGAGCGCTTCTCCGCGCCGCGGCTGCCCGACGAGGGCGCCTACGCCGCGCTCGTGGCCGTGGCGGCGGCGGGGGGCTCGGTGCTGGCCCCGGCGGCGCGGCGGGACGCGCTGCGCCTGGACGCGGCCGTGCGCGCCCGCGGCTACGAGCGGCTCTGCGCCCGCAGCGGCGACGCCTGCGCCCTCGCCAACCCGGTGCTGCCGCTACTGGGCGACGCGGCCGCCCTGGAGAGCCTCGCGTTCCCCGGGAGCGGCCGCGAGTTCCTGGGCGCCGCGCTGGGCGGCGTGCGCACGGGCGCGGGCGGGCGGGTGGTGGCGGCGCGGGCGCTGAAGCTGCTGTATCACCTGCGGGAGGACGGCCCCGCGGCGGCCGAGAGCCGGCGGTGGCTGCGGAGCTTCGTGCGGGACGTCCCGGCCGAGCTGGCGGCGCTGCGGCTCGGCTCCCTGCAGGTGCCGCGGGGGGCGAGCCCGGGGCCCTTCGGATTCTCCTCTTGGCTTTGCTTGGGGAAGGGCGAAGGTGCTTCAGCTTCCGCTCTTCGTCTTTCCTTGAGAAAGAGTGGAGGCACCTCAGCTTTGCTTAGGAAAGGGTGGGAGCCCTTCACCTTTCCTTAGGAAAGAGCAGAGATGCCTCAGCTTTGCTTGGGAAAGGGTGGAAATCTTCATCTGTTCACCTTTCCTTGGGAAAGAGTAGCGGTGCCTTGGCTTTGCTTAGGAAAAGTTGGGAGCGCTTCGTCTTACCTTGGGAAAGAGTAGAGGCGCTTTGGCTTTTACTCTTCATCTTTCCTGGAGAAAGGGCGGAGGTGCCTTGGCTTTTACTCTTTACCTTTCTTTGGGCAAGAGCGGAGGTGCCTCGACTTTGCTTGGGAAGGAGCAGAGGTGCTTCACCTTTCCTTGGGAAAGAGCAAGTCAACTTCTACTCCATGATTGGAAAAGAGTTCACCTTTTACTCTTCATCTTTCTTTGGGAAGAAACAGAATGGCCTTGGCTGTGCTTGGGAAAAGGTGGAAGCGCTTTGTCTTTCCTTGGAAAAGGGTGGAAATGCTTTGTCTTTTACTCTTCACCATTCCTTGGGATAGAGTGGAAGTGCCTCATCTTTCCTTTCCCTGTTGCTTTTACCACAGGTGTCCTACTTTACATCGCTGTCCCGACAAGAGGAGTTTGATAAGAATGCCAAGAGTGTGATCCCGCTCTTCTCCGTAACCTATTTCTTGACAATAACCTTTTCAATCATCTCCTGCCTAAGGTAACGTGTCTCCTAAGCTATGGGTGGATGAGAAGGGACCTCTGCTCTGCTTGACCCTGCCTAAGCTGCTTTCTGCGCTTGTCAGGGGAAATCCTCCTTGAAACCGCAGACTGTGTCGTACGAGGCCGCATCAGTTACTTTGCTGATTCTCTCCCCGTGTGCTTTTCCCAGCTGCTTCAGTGGGGTTCATGACAAGCACCAGGTGAATACCTGAACACATGCTCCATTCAGACGTGCGCAGCTTGAGTGCCAGTATCCATGTGTCTGCTCTCTGAAGCCATCAGTCCTTTCTGTAGTCCTGGCCTCATAAGAATCCTTTTTGCTGCTGATGATTTTGGAACTATCTAAACAACTGAAACCAGCCCTAACTCTTTGTCTTGTGGAGAGGTCTGAGGTGCTGTGCCTTTGGCGTGTGCCAAAGTAAATGCTTTTAGTTATTAAGGGGTTCTGCTTTATTGGTAGCTTCTTCCCCCAAGACAGTAATTCTTTGTGAGGATCAGTTTCAAAAGGGAAGGAAGCAGAGGAGGGAGGGGTGAGTACACCATGTTAGGAACTGTTTGCACCTTGTGTTTGCCAGCTGCTCTGGTAAGGCAAACATGACTGAGTGCTACCTTCAGAGCTTGCTGCAGGTCTAAGGACGGCTTTAGGTGCTCTGCTTGCTCATAGAGTCTGAGCCTTACCTGCTGCCGCAAAGCACTTGGCCTGCCCTTTCCTTGTACTGGTGGAAGGTGAACCATTGTATGTTTGATGAGCATACAGCAGTATTTTTGTGCCGTGCTTGAGAAGTAAGGTTCTACTCCAAGGGTGGGCTTTCATTGGTTTAGTGCTTGCATCCAACATCATTCCCATTAGGCCATACAGTTTCTGGATATCGGCTGTCCCATGTCCGGTGGTTTGTGAGCACAGACAAATCGAGGGCAGTTCCATCAACACATGCTTCTTGCCTTGGAAGCAAGAGATTCTCAAGTTCTGAATTGTTGTATAGCCTGGAAAATATTACTGATCGGGCAAGAGGCAATGCTCGGCCGCCTCGGTGTGGTGCAGAGCCTCCCATTGGGAGGCTTTGCATGCTACGCTGATGCTACAGCAAGAACCCTTGTAAAAGGAAGAGCTTCTAAAAATCCTTCATCTTTTGGGGTCCCTCTAGATCTGGCCTCACACTGGTAATGCGTATGTATCCTCCTCTTGCCAGCTCTCTTGTTATTAATGCAAAGATCTGTACACATCTTCAATGTATATTTTTCCTGGGTGAAAAACTGGTTGAATGACCGGGCCCAGAGGGTGGTGGTAAATGGAGTTAAATCCAGCTGGAGGCCAGTTACAAGTGGGGTTCCCCAGGGCTCATTCCTGGGTCCAGTCCTGTTTGATGTCTTTATCAACAACCTGGATGAAGGCATTGAGTGCTCCCTTAGCAAGTTTGCAGATGACACCAAGCTGGGTGGAAGTGTCGATCTGCTGGAGGGTCGGGAGGCTCTGCAAAGGGACCTGAACAGGCTGGACTGCTGGGCTGTGACCAACGGCATGAGGTTTAGCAAGGCCAAATGCCGGGTCCTGCACTTGGGGCACAACAACCCTAAGCAGAGCTACAGACTAGGAGAAACCTGGCTGGAAAGCTGCCAGGAGGAGAAGGACCTGGGGGTGTTGGTTGACAACTGACTGAACATGAGCCAGCAATGTGCCCATGTGGCCAAAAAGGCCAATGGCATCCTGGCTTGTATCAGGAACGGCGTGACCAGCAGGTCCAGGGAGGTTATTCTCCCCCTGTACTCGGCACTGGTGAGACTGCACCTCGAGTACTGTGTTCAGTTCTGGGCCCCTCACCACAAGAAGGATGTTGTGGCTCTGGAGCGAGTCCAGAGAAGGGCAACAAAGCTGGTGAAGGGGCTGGAGAACAAATCTTATGAGGAGCGACTGGGAGAGCTGGGGTTGTTCAGCCTGGAGAAGAGGAGGCTGAGGGGAGACCTTATTACTCTCTACAACTACCTGAAGGGAGGTTGTGGAGAGGAGGATGCTGGCCTCTTCTCCCAAGTGACAGGGGACAGGACGAGAGGGAACAGCCTCAAGCTCCGCCAGGGGAGATTTAGGCTTGAGATTAGGAAGAAATTCTTCACAGAGAGGGTGGTTAGGCATTGGAACGGTCTGCCCAGGGAGGTGGTTGAGTCACCGGTCCCTGGAGGTGTTTAAGGTTAGGGTGGATGAGGTGCTTAGGAGCATGATTTAGGGATTGGTGGGAATGGTTGGACTCGATGATCCAGTGGGTCTCTTCCAACCTGGTCATTCTGTGTGTGTGATTCTGTGTGTGATAACTGGCCAGTGATTATATATACTGTGTGGCCAGGTGGTGATTTGTTAACCAAAACCAATAAAGATATTATTGCCTTGGTAGGCAGGAGACTGTGGGATACGGAAGGGAGGAGACTGCAAGACCCTGGTTGATGCTAAGAGCTGTAGATAAGTGTGCTAAAGACAGACTTTGCAAAGTTGGCAAACAAGAAAGCATAACTAAGCTATTTGGGCAAGTGGAAAAGCACAGCCTCTCTGAGGCAGGGGTATAAAAGGGATTGCTTTTGCTTAATAAACATCTTCGATCAACAGTTGGAGTTCATGCCTCAATATGCCATAATATACCTCCTCCATATATTATTCTTGTTCAGTGGTGACACCCGGGAGCTCTGCTTGCTGCTTTCCTCAGGAGTGCTTTTCACAAATGGGCGTCATTGGTATCTGCCCACTTGTCATGCCAAATGCCTTGGTGAAATATTTGACTTGTAACCAAGATATTCCTTAAAATATTTTCAGACTGAGCTGTGTAAGAAATAATATCTGGCTTGCATGCTGTGGAGTGGTTTCTGCCGGTTTAGCTGTATTGAGCAGCTTTGGATTGATGCTCTTCTGTGGAGTGCCGTTTGTGGTCACTGTAGCAAACGCACCATTTCTTATTCTGGGTAAGTAGAAAAAGGGAGTTAATTGACATGTGGAGACTAAAGCAAAGTTAAAGCAACCTGACAATCTTTTTTTGGTATGAGCATCAGATCACCCACAGGTCTGACCTGCCATGAGGGATGGAGACATCTGGAGGTGCAGCCTCCTCTGAGCTCCTGCAGGTGGGTGAGCTGTTCAGTTCTGTGTACGCACACTGGGACTGGAGCTGGGCTCTGGTGGGAGGGCAGCTTTTCCCAAAAATCAATGCCTGCTCTAGTTCCACTGCTGCATCATGAGAACTGTAAATGAGAGGATGGTGTGGTTAGCACTTCTGCCATTGCTTGGGTGTCCCTGGCAATTTAGCCATGCTGGTTAACCATTTATTGATCTAGTAGTGCTAATACTTGAGGTGAGCTCAACAGGGACCTGCCACTGCACACACCTTTACCATCCCCTGCTGTTTTCTACAGGCATTCTATAAGCATTTGCATATCTCATTACGTTTGAATAAGTCTGCCTACCCCAAAATAGTTTGTTAGTACTGTTCTCTGGGACCACTGAATTTGTCAGCAATTTAAGGAGGTGCAGAGTTCTTGGAAGCCATCCACCTGTTTTCAGAGTGTAGTCTTTAGATAAAATTTGGACTTAATATGACTTAAGCAATAGGCAGGACTGTCTGTAATTCCAAACAAGAAATCCATCTCATCTAGTTAAGATGTAACATTTCCTCTGCAGTGTAATGGCTACACAGCAAGCAGTCTCATCTAGCTCTGCACCATTGCTACAACCTTGGCCCCCAAACCCACAGGGAAGTTTGTATGGTTACCTCACATCTGCACAGGCTGCTTGACAGCCGGTGCTGAGCTTTCCAAATACCATGAGATGGTGTTGCTGCAGATGAAGTACTGCTTGTAAAATCCTTGTCTAATCTCCTCTATGATAAATTCACATGATGTTTTCTTCATCTTGGCCTCAGTCTCATGCTGAGGAAGGGAGGTAGAACTCTGAGTTGATGGAGGCTTTGTGTCATACTAGATGTCTAATACAGATGCTCCTTAGGATATGCATAGTTTCTTTATTTCCTGCATATATCAAATGCATTTTGTACTCTCTTTTTTATCACACTTATAAGGAATAGGTGTGAGTGGGAGGGCTGAGCACTGAGATTGCTCCTCAATCCTGATATGCTAGAAGTGGCTTTTTTAAGAAAAGCACCTAGAAGGTGAGTCTTGGAGCGAACCTCCAGAGGTCACCCTCCCTGCTGCAGGGGAGGATGTGGCTAAACCACCCCTGGCAAGTGTTTTTAAGAACTTCTTGAGAGTTAAACAGGAAACTGTTTATAGTAGTTAACTATCTCAAGAACTTTTGCAGTTCCTTGTAGTTACATATGTGTGGAAGACAGTTGGTTTTATTATTGTTTTTTAACAGCATTTTATTCATTAGAGGAGTGTTATCGTTCTGTCTTCCATTGTGTTGAATATTCAAGTACACAAACAGATTAATATCAAAGAGATAATACAAGTCCTGCCTGGTCCACCTTTTTTCTGGATGCTGTCTTGCTCAGTAGGGCTGGTGGAACTGCACTTCAGCACCTTCTGGTTGGCTGTGTTTTTAAAGCCAGTCATAGCAGCATTAACTCCTTGGTTTGTCTGTGTCAGCCATTATGTTCAGCCGTTTCTGCTGTGCAGAGTGTGGTTTCTGGGTGAGGTTCAGGGAAGACAGGCAAAGGTAAAAGTTTCAGCTGCCTGCCACTAATCTGCCTGTGTTCTTGGACCAGCATTTGCCCATATCTTCCCTGCTAATGGATTCTAACCATCTCTTGCACATCACACTCTTTTCTTATGTGTTTGTCATCTAGCTGTCCATTTCCTGTCCTTCCTGCCTCCACCCAGATCTTTCTCTGCCACTTACCCAGTTATACTGTTTTAAATTTGCGCTGTCCTTGTTTGTTTTTTTCTGAAGTGGAGTGCTTTGTTCATTGATTGCTGTAATTCTAAAACAAATTAAATTAGTATATCTCCTGTTTATTTCTTCAGTTATCAAACTTGCTGTGAATGGATTGCACCCCTTGAAGTTCTCAGAACTTTTCCATACATCACCAGGAATTTAAGTGTATCTTCTATTTTCTTGTTTAAGACAATGACTTGGCACCATGCTAGTGGTTTCCCTGACTGCCTTTGGCTACAGGAGGGAAGTGAGATCAGGCAGGGAAAAAATCAGGAGGGCTAAGGCCCAACTAGAAATCAGATTGGCCAAGTCTATGAAAGATAATAAAAAAATTTTTCTATAAATATATTAACAATAAAAGGAGGACTAGGGAGAATATACAGTCCCTATTGGATGCAGAAGGAACAACAGTGGCAGGGGATGAGGAATAGACTGAGGTACTTAATGCCTTCTTTGCCTCAGTCTTTAATTGTTAAGAAAGTTGTTCCCTCTGTGTACAAACCCCTGAGCTAGAGGAGCAAAATGAGGCTCCCATGGTTCAAGAGAAGGTGGTCAGAGCCCTGCTTGCCCAACTAGACACCCACAAGTCTATGGGGCCAGATGGGATCCACCCAGGAGTGTGAGGGAGCTGGCAGATGTGCTGGCCAAATCCCTTTCCATCATCTTCCAACAGTCCTGGAAGACTGGGGAAGTTCCACCGGACTGGAGGCTGGCTGATGTTGTGCCCATCTACAAGAAGGGTCTCAGGGAGGATCCAGGGAACTAGAGGCCTGTCAGTCTGACCTCAGTGCCAGGGAAAGTCATGGAAGAGGTGATCTTGAGTGCTAGCATGAAGCACATGCAAGAGAACCGGGTGATCAGGCCCAGTCAACATGGGTTCACAAAAGGCAGGTCTTGCCAAACTAACCTGATCGTCTTCTATGATAAAGTAACTCGGCTACTGGACGAGGGAAAGGCTGTGGATGTATCTTTCTGGACCTCAGTAAAGCCTTTGACACAGTTTCTCACAGCATTCTGCTATGGAAACTGTCAGCCCCTGGCCTGGACAGGCGCACACTCTCCTGGGTGGAAAACTGGTTGGCTGGCTGGGCCCAGAGAGTGGTGGGAAATGGTGTTAAATCCAACTGGAAGCCAGTTACAAGTGGGGTTCCCCAGGGCTCAGTCCTGGGTCCAGCCCTGTTCAGTGTCTTCATCAATGACCTGGATGAAGGCATCGAGTGCTCCCTTAGCAAGTTTGCAAGTGACACTAAGCTGGCTGGAAGTGTCTATCTGCTGGAGGGTCGGGAGGCTCTGCAAAAGGACCTGAACAGGCTGGACCGCTGGGCTGAGACCAACGGCATGAGGTGTAACAAGGCCAGATGCCGGTTCTTGCACTTGGGGCACAACAACCCTGTGCAGTGCTACAGACTAGGAGAAGTCTGGCTGGAAAGCTGCCAGGAGGAGAAGGACCTGGGGGTGTTGGTTGACAGCGACTGAACATGAACCAGCAGTGTGCCCAGGTGGCCAAGAAGGCCAATGGCATCTTGGCTTGTATCAGGAATGGTGTGACCAGCAGGTCCAGGGAGGTTATTCTGCCTCTGTACTCGGCACTAGTGAGACTGCTCCTTGAATCCTGTGTTCAGTTCTGGGCCCCTCACCACAAGAAGGATGTTGAGGCTCTGGAATGAGTCCTGGCAAAGGGGCTGGAGAACAGGCCTTATGAGGAGTGGCTGAGAGAGCTGGGGTTGTTCAGCCTGGAGAAGAGGAGGCTGAGGGGAGACCTCATTACTCTCTATAACTACCTGAGGGGAGGTTGTGGAGAGGAGGGAGCTGGCCTCTTCTCCCAAGAGATAGGGGACAAGACGTGGGAATAGCCTCAAGTTCCGCCAGGGGAGGTTGAGACTGAACTTTAGGAAAACAATTTTTCACAGAAAGGGTCATTGGGCGCTGGAACAGGCTGCCCAGGGAGGTGGTTGAGTCACCTTCCCTGGTGGTATTTAAAAGATGGGTGGGTGAGGTGCTGAGGGGTGTGGTTTAGTGGTTGATAGGAATGGTTGAACTGGATGATCTGATGGGTCCTTTCCAACCTGCTGATTCTATGAAAACATCTACCCAGTTTTGCAAATAATTCATCTTTGTGTGCTTACTGGCAATTGGTTATTCAGGCAGGAGATAGTGATTTCATCTATTCTTTTAAATTTAACTATTTTTTTTGTGCTCCTCTATTCATGCGGTCTTGCTTTTCCATTTTGTGTGATAAATTTTGAGGGAGTGGAAGAGCCTGTGGTAGAGTAACACTGGCAAGATACTGAACGGCCTGTGATTAAAATCTGGAGAGTTGGCAGAGCTGAGAGAAGCACATTGGCTCCTTCTTTTTTGAATGTCGCTCACTTACTATACCATAAATTTTGAATCCTGTTTTCAGTGTATAGCCTTCTTTCACAAAAAATTGGGCCTGAATATGGCTTAAGCAAAGAGCAGGATTGTCTGTAATTCCAAATAAGAAATCCATCTCATTTTGTTAAGATGTGATAATTCCTCTGCAGTGTAATGGCTTCACAGCAAGCAGTCTTATTTAGCTCTGTAATTGACCTGACGCACGGTTGTGTAACCAGCTACCCCAAAGCCAGAAGGAAGTTTGTATCATTGCCTTACAGCTGCACAGGTTGCTTGACAGCCAGTGCTGAGCTTTCCAAATACCATGAGATAGAGATGTTGCAAATAAAGTACTGCTTGTAAAATCCTTGTCTACTCTCCTCTGTGATAAATTCACATGATGTTTTCTTAGTCTCAGTCTCGTGCTGAGGAAGGCACACAGAACTCTTGGGTTGATGGAGATTCTGTGTCATGCTAGATGTCTTATGCAAGTGCTCCTTAGAATATGCATAGTTTCTTTGTTTCCTGCGTAAATCAAACACATTTAGTATCTGATTTTGTTGCTTATCAAATGCAGAGGTTCTTAATGTCACAAAGACCCTTTTGTATGCTTGGGGAAGGACTTTAAGCTAATCTCTTCAGGTTGTTGTTCATGACTTCTTTCTTCCTTCCACTAAAGCAAACAAAACATCAGTGCATTAGATTAATTCCTCTTGAAGCCTGACTGCTTTCTGGAAGCAGACTGGCTTGCTGCCATCCAATATTACATTTTCACTCGCCGCGTGATTCATCTTTGTGTGTCTACTGGCAATTGCCTGTTCAGGCAGCAGATAGTGACTCCATCTATTCTTCTATGCTTAGCTCTCTGATTTTTGCATACTCCTGTATCCACACACCTCACTTGTAATCTACCTGGACAGCAGATATAACGTGCTTCTCAGAGATGGATGAGGTGTGCTTAGTCACTCAGCAGCATAGGGTGAGTGATCAACAACCCATCAGGTCACCAGGAGTTTCTGAAATGTAATAAATTCAGCTACACACAAAGGATCTGTTTCCCTGTATCTGTTTAACCACTAAAGCAATGTCAGTAGCCTAACTTTCTTTTCAAAATGTTAGGCAGACTTAAATGGGATTCATCCAGCATGATTATTGGATGTTAGTGGAAGCTGCCATTTGCAATGCAGCTTTAACTCTTCTTTTTCTCCTCCTGCAGGAGTTGGTGTTGATGACATGTTCATCATGATCGCTTCCTGGGAACAAAGTTTAAGAAAAAAAGATAAATCTGATGTGAAATCTCTGCTGGCTGAGACTTACACGGAAGCAGCCCTTTCTGTGACCATCACCACCCTCACAGATGTTTTGGCCTTCTTCATTGGCACCTGGACTCCTTTTCCATCCGTGAGATCATTTTGCCTCTACACAGGCACTGCTTTTGTCTTCTGCTATATATATACCCTGACCTTCTTTGGGGCAATTATAGTGTTAAATTATAAAAGGGAGCAAGGAAACCGACACTGGCTGACTTGCATGCCTGTGAGAGTAGATGAAGATGAGGCTGGCAAGTCCTGCTTGTATAATGCTTGTTGTGTCGGCAACTGTTCTAGGCAGTCACCTCAGCCAGAAAGTGAACATCCAATGAGCATATTCTTTAGGAAGTATTATGGCCCTTTCTTAACAAATAAATGGGTCAAGCTACTTGTGGTGTTGCTGTATGGAGCGTACTTGGGTGGTAGTATTTATGGATGTACTCAGATTAGGGAAGGCATCGATCTTCGAAATCTGGCGACTGATGACTCTTATGTTGTTAAATACTATGATGACAACGACAAATACTTCTCAGAATATGGACCCAGGGTCATGGTTATCATTACAGAAAGTGTAGATTACTGGAACGAGACCGTTCGTCTTGGCATTGAGAACTGCATGCAGAATTTAGAGGGCATTTCCTATGTGGATAAGAACCTCACAGAGTCATGGCTGAGAGTATACACAGAACTAGGCAAAACAGATTTGATAAATATAAGCAGTAAGACTCTCTTCATCAGTAACTTGCCTGCGCTGTTCCAAATTGTTCCCAGTTTTGAGTGGGACATTAACAAGACTGAGGATGAAATAGAAGCTTCGCGTTTCTTCATCCAGACGGTGAATGTGACCTCAGCCGTTGATGAGAAGAATCTTCTCTCTCAGTTAAGAGAGACAGCCAGGCAGTGCAGTATTCCACTAATGGTGTACCACCCTGCCTTCATCTACTACGATCAGTACCTGGTGATTGTGCAGAACACCATTCAGAACGTTGTCATTGCTGCTGGGGCAATGCTCATCATCTCCCTGTTGCTAATTCCCAACCCATTATGTTCCTTGTGGGTGACATTTGCCATTGCTTCTGTTATAGTTGGTGTTGCTGGTTTCATGACCTTTTGGATGGTCAATCTCGATTCTATATCCATGATCAACCTGGTCATTTGTATAGGGTTTTCGGTTGATTTTTCTGCTCATATCTCCTATGCCTTCGTTACAAGCAGAGAGTCATCAGGCAATAGAAGGTCAGTTGAAGCTCTGTCCCTGCTAGGTTACCCAGTACTACAAGGTGCAGTTTCTACTGTACTAGGAGTAGTTGTCCTGGCTGCAGCAAAAGCCTACATCTTCAGGACATTTTTCAAGATCATGTTCCTTGTTATTTTGTTTGGGGCTCTTCATGGTCTTATTTTTCTTCCGGTGTTTTTAACTTTTGTTGGGAACTTTGGCACATCACCCCACATTACAAAACCCAATGACAGATCACCCCACGATACCCAGTCTACAAACCTAGAGCTTAGGTTTAGAAATGATAAAGACTGTCCATGACTAAGTTAAATGTGAAATAGCATACATTTATTGTATGTAAAATAGAATGCATTGACATTCAGGGAATATAAGGAATTAAAAACATGAAGGACAGCAAAATAAATGCAACAGGGTAGCAAAGGCTTCAGAAAACCCAAGCAAGAAAAATAAGAGGAGAAATGAAAATGCACAGAATAGATTTTCCTTTTCTTATTTCTGTGTGTGCCTGTCTATAATATGTTAATGTTGTTAATTATTTTTTGTATTACTTGTTTATTGAATGTATTAAAATTATTAACATTGTTTATAAACACTGACTACTGTACCAGCTTAATGGCCTATGTTACGGGTGTGTCAGGCACTGTACACAGGAGGCAAGAATAGAACAAGAGGGAATGGCCTCAAGCTGCCCCAGGGAAGGTTCCGATTGGACATCAGGAAAATGTTCTTCACTGAGGGGGTTCTCGGGCACTGTCGGAGGCTGCCTGGGGAGGTGGTGGAGTCCCCATCCCTGGAGGGGTTTGGGGGATGAGTGGATGAGATGCTTAAGGATGTGATTTGGTGGTGAATGGGTATGGTTGGACTTGATGATCTCAAAGGTCTTTTCCAGCCTGGTGATTCTGTGGCTCCATATAACTCCCACTGCTTTGCATTTCCTGCCTGTTGATCTCGATGCTGTAACTCTGCCCAGCACTGAGCCTGAAGACAATTTCCACCCAAGAAGGCTCAGACTCGGAGGTTTTACAGCAAGATTGCAAGAGGTCAGAACTGCCTTTGGCTGCATGGAGTCATAAACCTTCAGGAGACAAGTTCTGCTTCACCTCCTAATGCAGCATGAGAAACCCTTAGGAAAGACAAACTGCCTCATATTTTCTGATGGAGCAGAGGAGCTTCCACTGAAAAATAGTTAAGATTATATGAGGTGATCTTTTATCCTGCAGGGCCAAGTCATTGTATAGAAAACCAGCACGTGATGTGCCCTCAGTTTAATGAGCTAGCTACCTGTGGGAAATCAAATGAGTGACAGTGACTGATGTTTGTCATTTTGGGAAAAATTGGTTTAGGGGTTATTAAACCACTCAGTCCAAAGCTGCAGCTTTGGAGTGTTTCTTCTGAGAGATGCAGTGAGTGTGGCAAAAATAGGGTCTGCCTCAGTTCCATGTGCGTGAGACCAAATGAACAGAGCAGAATCATATTAATACATACTTGATGATGTTTCTGTTTATGGGGACAGTGAACAGGAAGCCAAATCATTCAGAGACTAATAATAGACTTCCTGGGCAAACTGAAAGCGATACTGATTTTTATAGCAATGAGTCAGAGTAACAAAGCTCAAGATAAAATCATTGACAGCTGAGAAGAAATTTTGTGACCAGTTATTAAATATTAGCTGAATCTGGAATGGAACAAATGCATTTAACTAAGAACACTGGCAACTTTCTCTCTAAAAGCCATTATTAACCAACATACCACAAAAAAGGAAATAAATATCAACCCCCAAAGCTTCTCAAATCTGATTTGGTGCACGCTCTCAGACTCTGGGGGGGAAATGTGTCAAAGACCACATGGAGTTTACTTGGAAGTTTGTTATGGATATATGAATACTACTTTATGTTACTTGCTCAGATGTCACAGTGATGGATGAAAGCAAATCCTTCAGAGAGATATTCTGAAGATTAACAACTACAGTCATCATCAAGACATGTAATAGGTCCCTTTGTAAAAGCAAAATGAAATCAAACACTGAACTGATTTTGAGAGGAGTACTTAATATACGTATAACCAGAATTGCACTTCTGCTGATGTGTCTTTCCATATCTACTTTTACCCCAAGGTCCTAGAGCAATAGGCTTTTTCTCTCTGTGGAAATTAGACAAACCCACCAGTTCCCTACCACCCCCACCTCTACCAGCAACAGTCTGAGAATTCTTACATGAAATTGTTTGCAAAAGGTGTCCTGAACTTTCCTGCTAATTTCTATCTCCAAAGAATGTTACATTTCCTTCATGTTTAGGTTTTTCTGTAGAACTTTCCTATCTGGAAAGAAACTGAAACAAAATTTGGGTGCATTGTTTCATCTCTAAGGCAGCTGAATATTCTGCTCTGAAAGTAACTCTGTAATTATGGGAAAATGTTTGTGAAAAAATGGTACAGGTCTTGCAATGCTCTCGAGTTGAAAAGGCAGTCTTGTTCATAGAAGGAGAATCAGTTCTTAAAACAGTAATCAAAGAATGAAAGCTATTATCAATCTTAGAAGAATTCTGTTCCTGAGGTGGAAGTCAAGCCCCAGTGCTACTACAGCCCATATGGTATATCACCAAATCTCAGTATTTTTTATATATATATTACTTATCAAATATATTTCCAGGACAGGTCACCAACCATAAAACTAGATTTAAGAAAAACAGAACAAAAAAAATCCCAACTCCATGAACCAGAGCTCCCCCCTCTTCCATTAAATGTTTCAATGTCTGAATTAGTGCTTTTATTATGGCAATTGTTACAGGCATTGCTGCAACAATGAAGCTGCCAAAGGAGCAGGCGATGCACTCGGTGCCAAAGGAAGGCATCTTAATAAATACCTAACAGAAGGAATGGAGTCATGCTCTTAGAAAATGAGAATGGAAAGCTACTTCTGAGGGAAATAGAGTGAGTGAATACTTTCACTTCTGGCCTTGTTCTTAGAGGGAACTGAGGTTATTCTCACTATTTGACTGATGTTTGGAAGCTGCCCTTGTGGTTGTGGTGGGTTACCCTTGGCTGAATGCCAGGTGCCCACCAAAACCACTATATCACTCCCCCTCAGCTAGGCAGGGAAGAGAAATAGGATAAAAGGCTTGTGGGTCAAAGTAAGGACAGGGAGGGATCACTCATCCATTACCATCATGAGTAAGACAGACTCTAGTTGCATAAAATTAATGTAGTTTACTACCAATCAAATCAGAGCAGAGTATTGAGAAATAACACCAAATCTTAAAGGACTGTCCCCCCAGTCCTCTATTCTTCCTGGGCTTGACTTTTACTCCCAGTTTTTTCTACCTTCTTCTCTCCAGCAGCACAGGGGATGAGGGCTTGGTCAATTCATCGCACCTTGTCTCCACTGCTCCTTCCTCAGGAGGAGGACTCCTCACGCTCTGCCCCTGCACCAGTGTGGGGTCCCTCCCAGAGGAGACAGTCCTCCACAAGCTTCACCAATGTGAGTCCTTCCCCCAGGCTGCAGTTCTTCACAAACTGCTCCAGCATGGGTCCCTTCCAAAGGTTTCCACAGTTCCAGGAACTGACTGCTCCAGTGTGGGTCCCCTGCAGAGTCACAAGTGCTACCAGCACACTCACTCCAGAGTGGGCTCCTCTCTCCTCATGTCCTCCCACAGGGTTAACAGCCTTCAGGCATCCACCTGCTCTGGCATGAGGTCCTCCCTGGGCTGCAAGTAGATATCTGCTCCACTGTTAACCTCCATGGGCTGCATGGGAATCTCTGCTCACGTGCCTGGAGCAGCTCCTCCCACCCCTCTTCATCCCTGACCTTGTTGTCTACAGGGATGCTTCCTTCACATATTCTTACTCCTCTCCCCAGCTGCAATTGCTGTTGTGCTGGGTTCCCACCCCCCCTTCTTTAATTTGTTATCCCACAGACACTATCACTGTTTCTGATGGGCCCAGCCTTGGCCAGTTGTGGGTCTGCGCTCTGGCACCGGCTCAGTCAACCCCGGGGGCAGATTCCTGCAGCTTCTCACAAAAGCCACTCCAGTAGCCTCCATGTCACGGAGTGTGGTGGTACAAACTTATAAGACCTCATGGATGGCAAATACCAAACTCTGCAAAAGGGAGCAGTTCTACTTGACCAGTGAATGACTTCTTGTAAGACATGCATTGTCTGGCAGCCTCTCTGATCAGCTGAGGGATGCCTGGGGTGAGGCAGCACCCTTACAGCCTGATGCTGCTTCAGATAAAAACAGAAACATTCCCGAAAGTATGCACTGCGCTTCCCGACAGAGCAGTGGCGAACTGCCAAATCCCTGCTCCTGACGATCAGCCAGGCCTTGCCAAGACCCAGTCAACACAAACAGATTGACTTCGTCCCGCCTCATCAAGAGGTACCAAAGAGTTTTTCAGGAGGAAAAATGCCACCTTACCTTACGGATGGGTTGATGGATCTATCTCCCAGTCCCTGACCCCCTGCAAGAAGTGACACCTGGTGGGTAAAAATACCATGCCTCTGACTGCTAGATGTTCCCTAGGAAAATAACGACTAATTTGAGTTTCAATTGTTGCTTCCTTTGTGTGTGTGTGTATATATATATATACACATACATGTTGGGGCCCTAGCGGTGCTAAAGGAATATGAGTCAGTTCGGTGACTATCTTGAACAAGTTGCTGAGGTCTCAAGATAAGGGACAATGTAACAAGCAACCGACTTGGGGTCCGGAAGGTTAGGTGGAGTCAGAGCGTATGTGTTGGATACTAACCAATGGATTTAAAAGTAAAGAAGTAGTTATTAACCAATCATTAGATGACTGGCAAACAAAGCTTGTATGAGATGGTATATAAGTGTGTACAGCCTGTGAAATAAATGGATTGAATCTGCATCATATTGATGTGTCTGTGATTCTTCCCGGGATCGCCACGGAACAAATGGACCCCGACACATACATATAAACCAGTTATAATCATTTACCACTAACCCAGTGAGCTATCGACAGCAATCCCAAACTTGTTTTTATCTGTCACTTAAAATAAATTACCTGCTGCTTAATTCTGACTGGTGGCTAACACATACACGTATCGCATAATCCTTTAGTCATAAATCATGGAGGAAATCTGGGACTACAGATAAATCCAGCTGCACCTAGGCTCCTCTCTGAGGGGAAGCTTAGAAAGCCCCAGTCTGTGTGTCTTTGGCCAACCAGGCTTCTGTCGGGTCCTTAG
Organism: Clamator glandarius; assembly: GCA_033459285.1. NCBI lineage: Eukaryota > Metazoa > Chordata > Aves > Cuculiformes > Cuculidae > Clamator > Clamator glandarius. Next base: position 820,410 of record JAUNZM010000475.1, on the reverse strand, counting down.
CAGGCCCTGATCCTTATTGGGTCCTTGTCAGGGTAGTAACACCTGCCACCCACTCCCCCACTGCTAAAAAAAACCTTGCCACATAAACCCAATACTGTGGTCTTCTACCTCTGTCCAGTGATTACATGAGGATGAACTGTAGCTCCTAGATGTACTTAAGAAGATCAGGTGTCAAAACCAAAGCCTAAATAGACAAGTTTCTTTGTAACCCCACAGATCTCACATGCAACAACCATTCAGGCATGACAGTAAATGCTTCAACCCCACCTCTGCTGTCAACCTGACAGGAAAGCAGATACCTTTCTCTCGTGATGGCTCATCTGTAACTTCTTTCATAATCCAACAAGAGATCACCCTTTCTTTGTTTTGGGGCTGCGCTCACTTCTTCACACATAGCAAGACGCTTTTGAGTGAGAGTAGTAACTTAGACCTCATGGACTTACTCCCAAATCAGATTGTTCAATACAGATTTTAGAGACCTCAGAAGTGAAATTTTTTGCTTTTGTTTGTAAGTGCAGATTTGCATCATTTAGCTGGAAAAGTTCCCATTCAAGTCTCTCTACTGAAGCAGCAACTGAAAAAAAAGGTCTTGCTTTCTAGGGAGAACATTCCCTAGAAATCTGATTAGAGAGAGTGCAATATTGCCAATATTTTTAAATTTATTTACAAGTTTAAATGTTTTATACACCTCAATCTACACAGCAGGGAACTTGGTGCTATATTTGATAGCAATTTACAGTGAACAGAAAGAAAACCAATATGCATAATTAAAAGTAACCTTTATTACTCCAAAAAAGATGCAAAATACGCAGTATACTTCTGTTTCTGGTGGCATATTCCTAAAACACATGTACAACTGTAACTAGTCAGCCTAGACATTTGGTATACTGTTTTTTAACATCTGGAATTTCTCCTGCACTGGGATTTCGCTATAGTAAGCTGACAAAAATAAGCAAATAGAAATTTATCCTGGTTTTGAAAGACAAAAAATGCATGTGCTGTCACTAAAAAACTACATTATAATCAAGCATTACACTCAGAAAACTCTAAAACACTTTGTTACTTATAGTTTTAAGTGCAGTTCCCAATTTCCACTCACATTTATTAGCATCAGCCCAACTATTTTAATGTCCAATTACAGTAACCTTCAATGTTGATATGCTAAAAGGTGCTCTCTGCAACCAAAGTCTATAGTCCCAAGTCTACAATTAATTGTGCAGAAAGATTACGATCAAGATGCATTATTTCTAAAAACCAGTTCCATGAGATCAGAACACTGGCATACAATTGCTAGCGATCACTTCCACTTGATTGGAAACTGCTTGTGTTTTCAAAAAATTGTTATTATCTTAGAATTTCCAGAGGTTTCTGTAAAGGTTGAAGGAAAAGATTTTATTTCCCTACTCCTACTGTAGAACAGAGCATTTTCTAAACTACTCTTTAGTGAACTATATTGCCCTCTTTGAAGAAATGATCTGTTGGATTATCAAACACACATCCATAGTATTAGTAGAAACTAGTTCTGTAGAATCTTCTGCAATGTAAAAGCGCTGCCATCAAAGCACTGCTATCCATCTACCGCAGTAATAGAAACTCTTAAGAATCTTGTCAGCAGCATATCAGAGGTCACAGGCATTTATCGCTGCCACAGTTCTGCCCAAAACATGGTCCAAAGAGCCTTAGACATGTTTAGCCTGTTGATTTTGCTTTAAGATGTCTCTCCCAGACATACATGTGTGTACTTTAACCCCAAGAGCGCTGAAAACACAGTCACTAATGATTTTGTCAAATACAAAGCTCCCAAAATTTCCTTAGAGAGGCACTGTGTAGACTCTTCATTCTTAGAGATGTTTGGTTACATTTCTAAATAAAACGTCTTCTTTAAAAGCGATGTCTAGCCTCAGAGTATGAGGATTCGCTTGAGTACATACTGTTCTTGTACAAATCAATGTGCCATAGCATACATCCCAAAGCACATAGTGTGGGTATCCCTTCAAACGCATGTGTAGCGGCACGAGCCAGGAAGCTGTGCCAAAACACACCAGCACGCCTGCGTGGTTTTCTTCTCAGTTTCAACACATGACTGAACCAAAAGACTGAATTCAACCCTGAGATTTAACTTTCTGAATAACTTCTTGTGGGAAGAGCATAGGGAGCAGAGAATGAAAAATTTGCTTTATTTTGTGTGTCTTACTCTGATGACACAACAGAGAGATGAGTAACAGAAGCTCACGAGAGACAGAATAATATTAAAGTGTCACTAATGCCATATACACATCAGGAAGGGAAAAAAGGCTACACTGCATAAGACTACTGCATAAGACTACTGCATTGTTGGACGTACATTCTTCAGATCAACAGTTACTGCATCTCAGAAGTTATCATCTTACTTCTAGTTTTTTTCCCTCTAGAACAATTTGGATTTCTTTGGCATCCAAAGTCTCATATTTCAATAAAGCTTCTGCTAAATTCTTGTGTTCTTTTGCATGAGTCTTCAGGATGTTCTTTGCTCGTTCATATGACTCCTAGTATTAAAAAAAGGCAGAAGGATATTTTTAGACTGTACATTGAAAACAGCATGATTCCACTTTAAATACTGTTTCCAGGCTTTAAACAAACATTTAAAGTTGTGCCTTACATTTCAGAGCTAGCACAGCTCCTGTCTCACCAAGATTTAAAATCTACCTGGCATAATAAAAAAACAACCAACCAACCAACCTCTATGCCACCTTTGCATTTTATGGAAGGACTGAAAATAAAATCCTGAGACAAACCTTAGCATTTTTACATGATTTAGAAAAGACTTAATAGATTTGAAAAGTTTCTGATTAAATATATTCAATTTTCCACTATAAGCAGTGCTATAGTGTTCAAGGAACGTTCCTCAAAGACTCAAGTTTTTAAAAGGTTATAAAACTCTAAGTATTATTTACTTTTAGAAAGCTGAAAGGTACTCAACAAGTTACCAATTGCTGCACGTATATGCACGCTGTCAGCATTACCAGCTTCAATTTCTGGGTCTACACAGATAGTTCTTACATGACCAAGTCAGTTCAAAAACAGCTACAGCAGAAGTCAATCTGCTGGAGGGTAACGAGGCTCGAAAGGGATCTGCACCAGCTGGACTGATGGGCTGAGACCAACGGCATGAGGTTTAACAAGGCCAGATGCCAGGTCCTGCACTTGGGGCACAACAACCCTGTGCAGTGCTACAGACTAGGAGAAGTCTGGCTGGAAAGCTGCCAGGAGGAGAAGGACCTGGGGGGTGTTGGTTGACAGCGACTGAACATGAGCCAGCAGTGTGCCCAGGTGGCCAAGAAGGCCAATGGCATCCTGGCTTGTATCAGAAACAGCGTGACCAGCAGGTCCAGGGAGGTTATTCTCCCTCTGTACTCAGCACTGGTGAGACCGCACCTGGAATACTGTGTTCAGTTCTGGGCCCCTCACCACAAGAAGGTTGTTGAGGCTCTGGACCGAGTCCAGAGAGAGCAAAGAAGATGGTGAAGGGGCTGGAGAACAAATCTTATGAGGAGCAGTTGAGGGAACTGTGGTTGTTTAGCCTTGAGAAGAGGGGGCTGAGGGGAGACCATATTGCTTTCTGCAACTACCTGAAAGAAGACTGTAAGAGAGGAGAGAGCTGGCCTCTTCTCCCACATGAGAGGGGACAGGACAAGGGGCAATGGCCTCAAGCTGCACCACGGGAGGTTCAGACTGGATATCAGAAATAGCTTTTCACAGAAAGGGTCATGAGGGACTGGAACAAGCTGCCCAGGGAGGTGGTTGGGTCACCATCCCTGGAGATATTTAAAAGACTGGTGGATGAGGTGCTCAGGGGCATGGTTTACTGGTTGATAAGAATGGTTGGACTCAATGATCCTGGAGGTCTTTTCCAATCTAGTGATTCTGTTACTCATTTAAATGTCAAGATACAAATAATCCCCCTGCCTGTATCAAGGTAATTCATATTACCAGAACAGTGATCTGTGTTTATTGAACATTACACATTTCCCTAAGCCTCTAATACTGATCACTGTGAGGAACAGGATACTACAAAAGGCAGCTCTCTGGTCTGGTGATGTGGCCATTCCTGTGATTCAGCTGCAAGTTATGAAATGTGTTAGTAACATCAAACATTCATATCTGTTCTAAAACAATTTATAGCCATACTTTTTTTCCTATTAATTGAATAGGCAAACTACAACTCTGAGCAAATGTAAGAGGTAGTGTTAAAGTGCATATTAAAGAAACCAACACAATCAGCTTGTTTCTCACTGCTTGTCCATAACAATCACCAAAAAGTTTTGATATGTAGAGATTCAAAGTTGCAGCTACATTAAATACTTGGGAATAATTTCATCCACCTGCAAATTTTCACCAGTAGACATTACCAAACTGAATACTCAAGCAAGCTGATGCTCGACTAATCTCAAAATAAATACATCGGAGTGGAGGGGAAGGCAATCTTACCCGTAAAAGTGTTCTTACTTCCTGTTCAATTGCAGATTGAGTTTCAGGGCTAACTTTCCCCGTATCAGTATAGGTCATAACACCAAGCTAAACGACAACAAAAAGTATTTTATCATACGGCCACTGCTGCGGTAATAAACATAAAACTAAGAGCTTCATCACCGAAACAAGCAAAATCATTAATCAAATGCTTGCTGAAATGCTTGCAACAGAGGCAAAAGAAGCCTGTTCACCAGCTATGTAGTAACTGCAAAGTTCTAATTCAACAGGTCACAGTACAGATCTTGATTAAGCATTTTTTTATTAACAAAAAGCAGAACAAAATCCAGACTATTAACACTTGACAAGTAATAAAGACGACTAAAGAATAAGTTTCTTTAGAAGTCTAAAAAACTTGATGTTGTCTCACACACCTCAACCCCAAGATTATCCCCAATTCCAAAGTGCTTGGGTCAATTACAAACCTTTTCTGCAGACATTAATACCTTCCAATGTATTTTTTAGGTGAATATCTGGCAAGTTAACTTTTTAATTGTCAAATATACAAGTTTTCTAACTGTGTTCTTTGTAGCAGAGCCAGCCAAACAGGCATTTATTTACAGAGCAGAACATTTCTTTGTACCATATAAATATTTAAGAGTGACAATACTACCTTCTCGCTCATTCCAAATCTAGTCACCATCAGTTTTGCAATTTTAGTAGCATTGTCAAAATCACTGGAAGCACCTAGATAGCAAATAGATTTAAGTTATTTATTGAAATCAAGTTAAACATGCCAGCCTACAAGCTTTAATTGAAAATTCCTGTAACTACCAATCACCTGACCTGTTGTGATGTGATCACTTCCAAATATGAGCTCTTCTGCTACTCTTCCTCCCATACAAACATCCATCTGTGCAAGCAACTGGGATCTAGTTTCACTCCATCTGTCATTTTCTGGAAGCAAAGATACCTGTAAGATATCACAGAACTGCGGTCAGGTAACAATAAACAGAAGAAATACTGAAATAATCTGAAAAACATTCTTATTTATATCCATAGCAGATATAGGGCTTTTATGCAACAATGTGAATGCTCTGGGCCTCGTCCTAGTCTATGCACTCATCAGGTTTGCTTGGAGGTGCTTAGTCTACCAGCAGAAATAGCCCCCTACAGGACATGAGCACCTTGTAAAATCAAGCAACTTAAACCTACCACCAGAAGAAACAGAACAACCTTGCTATCCATTTCTCTTTATTCCATACATGTTTATTGAGCGCAAATCAACTTGACTGGAGGATCCAGGCCAATTATTTTCTTTAACTGAAAACATTAAGTTGGATGAAGTTCAACAGAAACAGACATAATAGAAATATTTTTCTGTTCAGATGCTTGGCAGCTCAAGGCTAGATATCTCTGCTCGAAACACAGTAGGTAACCAATTAGGTTTAGAAAAAGTCACACAGGACAAAGCACAACTTGATAAAGGATGTTTGTGTTCCTGTTGAGCAATGCTTCTACTTTCCAGTCCTTCAGATGTTCTTCAAAGTTTCACTGTTGGGCGCTATTTTAACTGAGTCAGAGTCAAACATGCTTACATTTCTTTCCTCGTACACATCAGCTATTATACTAGCACATGCTATTTTATTTCAAAATAAAGGACGAAAGCTTTCTGTCACACAGAAAAGATGACCAGTGAGTTTTCCAAGAGATTGCTCATAACCAAGTATTTCAACATACTACAATATGCATCAACATGATTACAACCTATAGTATTGTTTGCAAGTTCCTCTACAGCACTAAACCAACATAAAACTCTAGAAATACTCACATGTCCAAGTGTTGTTCCTCGTGTCATAATTGTAGCTTTGTTGATTGGCATTGCATCCTTAGTGTAATATGCAATGATAGCATGTCCAGATTCATGGTAAGCAGTGATGGTTTTGTTTTTCTCATCAATTTCAACACTTCTACGTTCAGGTCCTTAAACAGGGAAGCATTAAGTAAACTTTTTATACTTTATCACAACAATCCACAAGACATCTACTCAAAGAGAGCACAGAGTAGCTGAAGAACAGTATATATAACACTCATTAAGTGCAAAATGTTTACAAGTAGGATTTTAATTTCTAAAATGGACCTCAATATACTCTACAAGCAAGTTGCTTTTAGAGGAACAGATTTCTAGCACAGCTTGGCTATCTGAAAATATTCCATTTCTTCTCTCAAGTATTAACAGATCAAATTCAAGTGTATGCATCTCAGATGGTTAAGTTTTGTGTTAGCACATGACAAGTTAGTTAAACAGAAGTTCCAGGTTTCTGATCATTTATTCTCCCCCCTCCTCATGGAATAAACAGGGGAAGGGTAAGAAATCAAGCCTGTGTCTTCTTCAAGGCTGAAGGACAACATGCATTATTTTTCACAAATAAGTGTCCAGTCTTAAAGAATGTATTCCATACTAGATTTTACATACTGCTCCCTGGTCTCAAAAGGTTTCAGAATCAACTAACAGGTGATTTGTCTATTGTGTTTGGGTTTTTTAATTTTGGTTTTTGTTTGTTTGTTAAAAAAAACCAAAACATACCCAATAATAAACCAACAAACAACAGCATAAAGACCTCTCTCTTTCTCTGTGAGACTCAACCACACAAAAGTAAAGGCTTAAGCCCTTATTGTAACATATATGTAGGCATTTTGTATGAAGTCCTACCCATTAGAATTTTGTCCTTGGAGAATTCTAGTTCTTTCATCGTTACCATATCTTTTCCATCAACAGCTGCCTTTAAGGCAGCTTGATTTACAAGATTCTCAAGCTCTGCTCCAGAAAATCCTACTGTGCCTCGTGCAATTATTTCCGGATCGACAGCTGTGGGGAGAAAACAAACTTGTCATTAGGGTCCATACTGCTCCTGAAAAAGCTTGTATTATTAAGAAATGTGCATAAACAATTGAATTATAAGCAAGAATCACAGCCTAGTCAGAATAGCATGTAAAAAACCTTGTCAGCTTTAGAAGAAATAAAATCTAATTCTTGAGACCATGAACTGCTGGGGACTAGAAAGACACACTGCCTAAGATAACTGTCATAACATGTACTAGACAATTTTTGTGTTCATTGCTTAGATACATGGTAAAGCCACAATTGCTGATGGAATAAAGGACCAACACATGAGTGGGCTGATCAGTACAAAAAAAAGTTACATAAAAAGATATTACAGTAAAGTGCTTACTTACATGGATCATACTTTATTTTATTAAGGTACCACTTCAGAATTTCTGTTCGACCTCTTACATCAGGCTTGGGAACAGTAACTTGCATATCAAAGCGACCAGGACGTATTAAAGCACTAAGGGAAAAGACAATTTAATACATTGACTTAAAAATGCTGCAGTAAACTGTTACTAAAACATACAAAGCACAAAAATCCATCTGATATTCCTAAACACATCTACGTAGGCTCTGTCTGGAGCACAGATACAAAGAATAAATTCTTCTTATCTGTTCATAAAAAGAGAGATGAAAGATGTTTATTACCAAATCTTCTTAAAGGTTTTTTAGCATTTGAAAATTTTACCTTGCAAGAACAAGGAACGCAGATAGTCAGTTGAAGTAGAAAAACTTACAGAACTTTAATCCTTAGAAGAATGTTACTTATTTCTCTATATTTAACTCAAAAAACTTTCAAATGCCAAAACCAGTCAATACACATCCTTTTTAACAGGGGGAAAAACCCCAGCTATGACATTGTAATACCTGAAGATTATCACAAGCAACTTTGTTGTTGTTGTAGGGTTGAATTTTTTTGTGTCTTTGTTTTTTAATACATGTTCTGCAAGAATAATCAATACATTATACTCACTTATCTAATGCTTCAGGGAAGTTTGTTGCACCAATAATAACAACACCTTCATTAGGTTTAAAGCTGTAAAGAGAAAAAGGGTGAGATTTTTTTTGAGACAGAATTTACAACTTTTTTTTGTCAATATCTACTACTATTTCTTATTTCAAATGAGCTTCACTAGCCAGTCAAAAACACCCTATCAAACTGCAACACGTGATCCAAGAACAGCCACATTTAACCCAGCAGTGGGTTAAAAACATACTCTGATCTCCAAGTTGAACTTTTCCCATTAAATATATATATAGAGTCACCCTAACAAAATTGAGTAATTATTTAAAATAACAGCAGCTGTTGTGCTGCTACACTTCAGAAGCTTCTCTGTTCCTCATAGGAAGGCTATTAAAACTATTGTTGACAGTACCAAAAAGCAGTCATAAGAATATCTCTACTTATATCCTTAAAAGCATTATCCTTAAAATTATGAAAAATATCAAAGCTGCTAAAGAAGAAAAACTCAGCCAAATATTCAAAATACTACTCAGTCAAGCATCTTCTGTGCCCTCAGAATCCATATATTTACCCATCCATTTCAGCAAGAAGTTGATTAATGGTCTGTCTGGAGTAAGGATGCATTGGAGATTCAATTCTCTTCCCACCAACAGAGTCCAACTCATCAATAAATATAACACACGGTGCATTTGCTTTCGCTTCCCCTGACAAAAGAAAAATAGCAGAAAGACACTTCAACCACACAAAGGAACAGACAGTGTACATGTAATTTAGGATTCCACTACTTCTATTACTCTTGGATCAAGTGATACAAAGTGATACAAAGAGAAGTGAGCTTCTTCATCTTCACATCAGCTTATTCTTACCAAGGTACAAGAAACATCTAAACATTTATTTTAAAAGATTCATAAAGCCCTATATTCTGGGCCTGTTGATGGTTGTGAGAAAAGAAATCTCAGTTTGGTGCTAACACTGTGATGCCACAAAGCTCTAATTCAGATTAAAAAAAAAATAATCAAAATATGAGGGAAGTAATTGAATAAATATTTTAACACTTTTTATCTTAAATTTACAATTTAATCCAAATTTACAATTGTTTACACATGATAGTAAGTAAATTCTCATTTAAATATTCCATTTAGTTTATTGGACATTATTTTTCTAATTAAATTGCTTCTGTTTTCTCTAGGAGTGTTGCAAAATCAGTTATAATTTTTGCTATAATTCTGTCTGACAGTCAGCAAGAATCTACAGTTAATAGATGCTCACAGAATTCTGAGGTTTACCTACACACTTTGTTTTATTTATTAGCCTCATACACTACTACTTACCAGTAGCCAGAATTGTATCTATTGAAACCTTGTACACAACACTGAATACTTAATCTCTTGTGTGAACAGATTACAAAATCACAAATATTTAACTTACTGAATAGGCTTCGGATGCGACTAGCTCCTACCCCAACAAACATCTCATCAAACTCTGATCCGGATGCATAATAAAACGGAACATCAGCTTCGCCAGCTACAGCCCGGGCAAGAAGAGTTTTACCAGTACCAGGTGGTCCAACTAACAGAATGCCTAAAAAGACAAACAAAACCACAAAAAACAAAAGCACCACACCCACAGAGTCATATTATACCCGTACTGTTTCTTGCATGCATTAGAGGAAATAATCTACATTTGGCTTCAAAAAGCTGTTAACACCCCATTTCAGATACCACTCATTACTTGCAGTCTCAAAAAGCTTCCTGTAACAGGCATAGACACTCTGATCCATACTGAAACAACAGACTTGCAAGACTATCAAACAGAAACAGAAGTCTGAAGTATCCTACAAAATTACCACCAAGTTTAGGAGCTGACTCCCCAAGTCTTCTTCATACTGACATTTTCCTCATCATTTCTGAAAGTGGAACTTTTTTTTAAAAACTAAATCAATCCAAGTAACTGACTTTAAATGGCTCATGGGGGGGAGGCAGCAGTGACCAATTTTTAAGTAAGGAGAACTGAAGGCAAGACAGGAAGCATGCAACATAACAACCTTATTAACCTCCACTCCCACACCCCCAAGTACCTCATTTAAATATAACTTTTAATAAAGAAAATTTCACAGATCGATGAAGGTTCATTTCTTCCTCAATTATTTTAAACACACATTGAAATCCACTCCCTATGTCTAAAATCACATCACTATTTTTTGCAGACACAAATTAAACACAACAGTAGTATTTAGGCCCATTTTGGTTCCACAATTTTTGATTCCTTAACTAAAGGAAAAAGTATTCAAAAGCTAAGCTCCGTATTAGTCATTCGGTATAAAACAAAGCTACAAAGACAGCCATGACTACCTATGATTTTCACTTCTCCTGAGCAATGATTCTTACCTTTTGGAAGTTTACCTCCTAGTACAGTAAATTTATGTGGGTTTTTTAAGAATTCCACAACTTCTTGCAATTCCTGTTTAGCCTCTTCAACCTACGCATTAAAGACATGCCACAAAATATAACGAAGCCTTTATTAAATACTGCATCTTTTTCATAGGTGAATTTCATATGAAAGACTAAGCCCTTATTTGTGCATTGATTGAAAATACACCAAAGAAAGAGGAGATAAGTGTACCACATAATTTCTGTGGATAATGATTGTCCATGAGTTTAATTCAACCCATTTCCTAGAACTGTTCAGAGGAATCAGTAAACACTAAAGCTAGTAACACTGAAGGAATAAACAAACAGTTCTAGATCAGATCTGATCAACAAAATACAGAAACCAAAATTCTCTATCAAGATATTAGTCTAATTGACCAAGGGGAAGGAGAGGGAAGGGTCCTCATTTTGTCACTGACAGCCAAAGAACAGCTGAAGAAATAAATCTATCCCATCAGCAGTGACATGCCCAGAATCTCCAAATCTCCTGTCCTAATATCAGATCCCCCAAAGAGATGGCTCTGCGAGAGAGAAGACCAAATAGCATTACCATCTTCTTGTACTGGTCAGCAACAAATAACAGATTAACATGCATACTTACTACCTGTCTTTTGCTAATCTAGCCTTTAAAAATGTGAGTCAATAAGTCAAGAGTGCACCTTTTATAAGGCATTAAATGTCATGAAGATATAAAATAGAACAAGAGCGACTAAAACTCTGCTTGACCTTGGAGTGGTCAATATAGATAAGGCTTCAGTTCAAACAAAGAAATTTCTTGAACAGAGTAAGACATTCTTCAGGCTTACAATAAGCTAGGCAAGAACTCACATACTTTACTTTTGAACTTACCCCTTTCACATGTTCGAAGGTGACATTTTTCAGCTGGATTGGATCAACTGCTGCATCAAAGATACTTGATGTTCGAAAGCGTACTAATAGCAAACAGCAGATGATAAACAACAAATTTACACACAAACTCATTTCATTCCAAGACTGAACTGTGCACTTGAATGCCTACCATTAAGATCCTAACTTTACACCTGCCCTTTCAAAAGGGACATGTTTCCAGTTATACGTGCTCAGTAAGGATAAGATTTATTTTAAAAAGTTCTTTAAAACATTTGCAGTTCATTCAGTGATAGAAGTGCTTTTTAGTCATTTGTAGTGGTGAAAGCCTTTCATGCAAAAGCATGTACACAAAGCCAAAGTTCTCCCTCAATATTTCTGCACACACTCTCACTTTCTCAAGACCCAGGTGAAAAACCAATACACAGATGATATCCTCCATTTACATTAGCTCAGCCTTTGTTCTGCTACTTCCAACAGATTTCTCAAGATGACAATTCGGACATGCAAGTATCTAGTCACTATAAACTAGGCTGTCATTACAAATAAAAATCAAATAATTTTGCCTACTGCTGACCTAGGTAATACACACTCTCTAAATCCAAAGACAAATACATAACTGGTGAGCAGCCTGATTTCTTCTCTGCTTGGTTCCATGTAATTGTTTCACCAAAAGAATCCCAATAATTGCACTAATTGACAACTTTGTTTCCACAAATATTTTTTCACACTATTGTCTGAAAGGCTGTAGCAAAAAGTAGCAAAAACCTCCTCCCTTTCATTAGTACATTGAAATGTTAACCTAAAGCAATCAAAGTCAAAACACATCTAATTTCTGCTAAACCTGCTGGAAGAAACAACATTAAGCAAAACAGTGTGAAAAAAATTTAACTAACCAGCATCAGAAAAGGAACCTTTTCCAGGTAAAAACGATGAATATATAGCAAGATAGAAACAAAGAACGAAGAGAAAGAAAGAAAGCAAACGTGATCTTCTTAAGGAATCTGTAACAGAAAACAAAAAAAAGTTTTAATATGAGCTGAAAAAAATTACTTGCTGATGAAAAGACAAGATACATGAATTAAAACAACTTACCAAGTGTTTTCTGCAGGAATACCTGTGCTTTCAAAAAGCCTTCTGCAAAACCAGTTTTAAAAGCATCCTGGTGTGCCTCTGGGATGTTTTTTGTTTTCATTAACGCATCTAAGTTTTCAACATCAATTCTTCGCTTTCTCAGGATAAAACCCTAAAATATTTTCCACAGTAGTGTTAGTATATGCTAAGTTTTGATACACAGTTGCTAACGTTCTATCTGGCTACCATGGGTGAGGAGAAAAAAGGTAAAATCAAAAAAGCCTATAATTCAGATGCTATGGGGTTTGCTCGATGAGACAGGGCAGTAGCTTGAGTGTAGAATCACAACTCCAGCAGAGGTACCCTGATTTTTGCTGAGCAGGTCAAGTTCAGAGCATTCCTGGACCCCAGCTCCAAACAGAAAACCCAACCTAAGGCAGATCTGTATACAGCTAGCTCTGTACACTGGATTTGGTGGGAGTTACTAGCTTAAGCTTTTTGCTTCATGAAATCAACTTGGATTACTTCCAAATGTGAAATATCTTTTTAAGTATAGTTTTGATAGGGCTTGATCAAATACATCTCATATGCTCTACCAAATTTAAGAGCAGCACAACTCTGGTGTTTGTCTTCATCCACAGTACACCTAGTCCACAGATTAAATGAACCACATGCCTAGATGAACATGAGAGTTCAAAGCTAATTCACACAGAGTAAGATCAAATGCTTTTATTAGCCCTACTTCTGTGCAACCAATTAGAAGCAAAGTGTCCCTAGGTTAGCTTGGTTTTGTGAAGTCCTCTGCTACCACAAGCCTGGACAGTTATCTGCTGAATTAAATGCATGTAAATGAGTTTGTAACCCATTAAAATAACAAATTTAAAATGTTTGTATCTTAAATATATTCTAGCCACAAGTTCCAGAAAAGTAGCCGGCGGGGTAAGAAACCAGCGTGGTTGAGTAGGGAGGTCCTAAGAGACATCAATAGGAAGAGGAGGGTCTACGACCTCTGGAGGAAGGGGCAGGCATCCTGGGTGGACTATAGGGAGGAAGTGAGAACATGCAGGGAAAAAGTCAGGCCCAACTGGAAATGCGATTGGCCAAGACTGTGAAAGACAACAAAAAGTCTTTCTACAAATACATCAACAGCAAAAGGAGGGCTAGGGAGAATCTCCAGTCCCTAGTAGATGCAGAGGGAGCAAGAGTAACAGGGGACGAAGACAAGGCTGAAGTGCTCAATGCCTAATTTGCCTCAGTCTTTAACAGTAAGGAAAATTGTTCCCTCTGTGCACAACCCCAAGGGTTGGAAGAGAAGTATGAGATTCCCAAGGTCCAAGAGGAGGTGGTTAGAGACTTGCTTGCCCAGCTAGACGTCCACAAGTCTATGGGGCCGGATGGAGTCCACCCAAGAGTTTTGAGGGAACTGGCGGATGTGCTGGCCAAACCCCTTTCCATCATCTTCCAGCAGTCCTGGATGACTGGGGAGGTTCCGCTGGACTGGAGGCTGGCTGATGTCGTGCCCATCTATAAGAAGGGGCACAGGGAGGATTCGGGAAACTACAGGCCTGTCAGTCTGACCTTGGTACCGGGGAAAGTCATGAAGCGGGTGATCTTGAGTGCTATCAAGAAGCACTTGCAAGAGAACCGGGTGATCAGGCCCAGTCAACACAGGTTCATGAAAGGCAGGTCTTGCCAGAGTAATCTGATCACCTTCTATGACCGAGTAACTACAATCTTGGACAAGGGAAAGGCTGTGGATGTGGTCTTCCTGGACTTTAGTAAAGCCTTTGATACAGTTTCTCACAGCATTCTGCTTCGGAAACTGTTGGCCTCTGGCCTGGACGGGCGCACACTCTCCTGGGTGAAAAACTGGTTGAATGACCGGGCCCAGAGGGTGGTTGTAAACGGAGTTAAATCCAGCTGGAGGCCAGTTACAAGTGGGGTTTCCCAGGGCTCAGTCCTGGGTCCAGTCCTGTTCAATGTCTTTATGAACGACCTGGATGAAGGCATTGAGTGCACCCTTAGCAAGTTTGCAGATGACACCAAGCTGGGTGGAAGTGTGGATCTGCTGGAGGGTCGGGAGGCTCTGCAAAGGGACCTGAACAGGCTGGACTGCTGGACTGAGACCAATGGCATGAGGTTTAACAAGGCCAAATGCCGGGTCCTGCACTTGGGGCACAACAACCCTAAGCAGAGCTACAGACTAGGAGAAACCTGGCTGGAAAGCTGCCAGGAGGAGAAGGACCTGGGGGTGTTGGTTGACAACTGACTGAACATGAGCCAGCAGTGTGCCCAGGTGGCCAAAAAGGCCAATGGCATCCTGGCTTGTATCAGAAACAGCGTGACCAGCAGGTCCAGGGAGGTTATTCTCCCTCTGTACTCGGCACTGGTGAGACCGCACCTCGAGTACTGTGTTCAGTTCTGGGCCCCTCACCACAAGAGGGATGTTGTGGCTCTGGAGCGAGTCCAGAGAAGAGCAACAAAGCTGGTGAAGGGGCTGGAGAACAAATCTTATGAGGAGCAGCTGAGAGAGCTGGGGTTGTTTAGTCTGGAGAAGAGAAGGCTGAGGGGAGACCTTATTACTCTCTATAACTACCTGAAGGGAGGTTGTGGAGAGGAGGGTGCTGGCCTCTTCTCCCAAGTGACAGAGGACAGGACGAGAGGGAATGGCCTCAAGCTCCGCCAGAGGAGATTCAGGCTTGAGATTAGGAAAAAATGCTTCACGGAGAGGGTGGTTAGGCATTGGAACGGTCTGCCAAGGGAGGTGGTTGAGTAGCCGTCCCTGGAGGTGTTTAAGGTTAGGGTGGATGAGGTACTTAGGAGCATGATTTAGGGTTTGGTGGGAATGGTTGGACTCGACGATCCAGTGGGTCTCCTCCAACCTGGTTATTCTGTGATTCTGTGAAATCTATTCTTGAAACATCAATCACATGCTCAACTGCTTGAAGAAATATATACTTTTATATGCTAAACTAGCTGTATTTGTGTAAGTAAATATTTCATTTGATTAAGCTATTTTTAACAAAGTCACAAAAACAGAATATGAAGCATTTTACTTCTAGAGCTTAAAATAATTTCTATACTCTGAAACTAATCTCCTAAAAAATGAAATAATCCTTATATTGATGACGTATGAAGCAAACCTGTGTATTAGTAAGAAAAAGTCTGTTGTCATTGGGTCAAGTTTTAGAATTAAAGAAATTTTTTCACACTAATGAAACACCACACCCTTGGTAAATTCTGAGGTTCATTCAAGAGAAACAGATGGTCTGAATAAGCCCAAACCACCTTCAGAGCATTGCTCATATTTACCTTTAGAAGTGAAGAAAGTGAACTTTTTGTTTCTGTGAATTGTTCAGATGTTGACTGCAGCCGCCTTGCTCTTGATCTCAAAGTCTTAAAGTTCCGTGATTGTGTGTAAACTTAAAGTAGTAATAACAAATAAAAAGTTAAAAACTATTCATTACTTCTACTGCTAAAAAGAAGGTCTAAGAAATTTCAGAAACTCTTAGATGAAAAACACTATAGCGACTGAACTGAATACAACCTTCACAACATACACACAGCAGTGAATAGAATTGCAAACAGCAACCAGTTTAAGATGCCTGACCAAAGCAGTATAAAACAGAAAACTGTGTGAAAAGACATTTTGAGACCTAACAGTAATAAACCGGATAACTAAACCAATACATTTTAGTACTATAAATGGATAGTTACGCAATTGTGAAACACGTTTGTGATCTGAACTTGCAATCAAACTGGTTACTGTTTCACAACATTTTTTTCCCATAAAAGTTGTCGTTAAAATAATCAGGAATTCCCATTGTGAATTACAGACAAACCCTATCAGCATCCCAGGGAACAGAAGAGACATACAACTGAATTAAATCCAGGCAGGCTGACAAACATGAAGCTAATCCAGAAGGATGGGAATGAAGGTTCCTGCTCCAAGATAAGCTTTATCTACAAACTCAGTTCACCAGGTTCCCTGAACAGGTTTGGAATGGTTATGATGTGCAGTTAACTTTGAAACTCATCAAAGAAGTCAGACCATTTAAACACAGTGAGCTTATAGCACCCTGTGTCATCCATCACATCAGAAACCTTGTGATGGAGACTATATCCCATAAATCACAAAAGAACATTTATCTTCTTTTACTACTGTGTTTTAAAATAATTGCCAATAGCAGTTTTAACTAAGCCTTCTGTTACCACAGAACAGCACCAGATAAAAGGGACTTCTGGAAGTGATCTAGACAAACCCCTGCTCAAAAAAGGTCCAAGACCAACATCAGATCAGGTAGTTCTGGACCTCGTTCAACTCAGTTTCGAAAATCTCCAAGTATTAAGATAACACAGCCTCTCCAGACAATCTGCTTCAGAACTTAGCCATCTTCTGTGAAAATTTTCCAACACAAATTTCCTTTGCTTTTACTTGTAATTGTTGCCTCTTCTGAGGTGCATGAGAGAAGGTTAACTAATATGGCTCCAATAGCAATTAGACCTCTCCTTCCTTTCACTTCCACTAACTTTAAAACCTCAGATCCTTCAGCTTCCCCTGTACTTTAAATGCTTGAAAATCTGCACTCTTCCTCATAGCCCATCACTGGGCTATCTCCATTTTGTCAGCATCTCTCCCTTAGCCACAGGATACAGTACCGAGAGCATCAAAGAACTGAATACCTGAACTCCATACCCTGTTGTTATCCATCATACATCCAGGTGACTGGTTTAAACTACTCCTAACAGCTTTGAAAGGTCATCTGGATGAATATCAGATTCAACATACATTCACTTAAAAGCAGCCAACTCATTTATCATATTTTAAGAATACTATCCACAAATACTGACATCCCTGAACAACATTCTGTAGTTACACCATGTTTACTAACTTCATTCTGGAAACATACTACACACATGCAAAAATAACTTCATGTTACTACCAATGAAAAGCTCTCCCTGCAAGTTTACTGGTATTTCCAGAGTGATGTCTCTTAAGAAAAGAGTAAAACTACTTTTCCCAGAGTAAAGAGATAAAGAGAAATCAGTGTAGTTTATTTTTTATACCTGGCCAGCACCGAGCATCTGAGCAGAAATTATGGAGAGGACTGGGATGCTGTCTGTACAAACAAGATGAACGTAAAACACTGAAAATATCCACGAAACCTGTAAAAAGATACAGTAAAGTATAAATATACCTTATATTAAAAGCAAATAAACATTATGTCTTGCATAGGTTATTTTTTTCTTTCTTAAACACTTATTCTATTTTACTACAGTCTCCCAGGCATCTGTAATTAAACAAATTAAACATTACCAGTATACAGGTAGGCAACTTCTTTGCATTAACCTAATGTCAAGCACTTTGCAATGTACCAGACTTTTTTTCTAATAAGAACTTGCAAAAAACACTGGTACCCAGAATCTTGAATTTGAAGCTGTATCTCAGAGAAAAAACTCTATGCATCTTTACAGAGCTTACTAAAGTTATCTAGGCTGGACAGAAATTCAAACACTTCCATGAAGCTGAAGTATCAGCATTCTATCATTCAGTTTCAAAGGTTTTAGAGAACAGATTGCTCATGGGCGTCTTATAATGGAGAAGGGCAACAAAGCTGGTGAAGCATCTGAAGCACATGTTTTATGAGAAATTGCTGAGGGAACTGGAGCAATGTAGTCTGGAGGAAAGGAAGCTGGGAGGACACCAGATAGCTCTCTACAACTGCTTGAAAGGAGGTTGTAGTAAGGTGCGTGTTGATCCCTTTTCTTAAATAACAAGGGATAATAAAAAAAGGAGATCGCCTCAAGTTGCACCAGGGGAGGTTTAGACTGGATATTAGGAAGCATTTCTTAATCAAACAGGCTGCTCAGGGAAGTGGTTGAGTCACCATCCGTGTAGGTATTTAAAAGACAAGTAGATGAGGTGCTTAGTGGCATGGTTTAGTGGTGGACATAGCAATGTTACGGTAATGGTTGGACTTGATTTTAAAAGGTCTGTTCCACTAAACAACTCAATGATTCTATTCTAAGTCTACATAATTGTACAGTTCTCATGCACTACAGAAACAAGAAAAAATAAAAGGGAATTACAGTGAAAATTCAGTGGCAGATACTATTTCAAGCAAGCTATAGACTGCAAGACAAGGGGACTGTCATTTATCTAGTTAGTTACCAAAACACACTGCTCAAAGAATTTATCCTCATTAAGCAGGTAAGACTATTTAAGAAAAATCAGAGACCAGAGAAAAAAATGAGGCCGCACCTCGAGTACTGTGTACAGTTCTGGGCCCCTCACCACAAGAAGGATGTTGTGGCTCTGGAGCGAGTCCAGAGAAGAGCAACAAAGCTGGTGAAGGGGCTGGAGAACAAATCTTATGAGGAGCGACTGGGAGAGCTGGGGTTGTTTAGCCTGGAGAAGAGGAGGCTGAGGGGAGACCTTACTGGTCTCTATAACTACCTGAAGGGAGGTTGTAGAGAGGAGGGTGCTGGTGCAAGCACAAAAAGGGTGCACAAAAAGGGTGCACAAAAAGGGTGCACAAAAAGGGTGCACAAAAAGGGTGCACAAAAAGGGTGCACAAAAAGGGTGCACAAAAAGGGTGCACAAAAAGGGTGCACAAAAAGGGTGCACAAAAAGGGTGCACAAAAAGGGTGCACAAAAAGGGTGCACAAAAAGGGTGCACAAAAAGGGTGCACAAAAAGGGTGCACAAAAAGGGTGCACAAAAAGGGTGCACAAAAAGGGTTGGAGGCTTTATTTAACACATTCTGAGTAAGTTAACACATAAATTTGCTTCCTGTATTTTAGATTTATCCTAACCAAACATCTTTAACTGTAGAAATCCACTAAAGAGGTTTATTTCAGCAATGAAATACACCAGATGGACTGTTAACAGTTTGCCACATTGCATAAAGCTGCTTCAAGAAAAAAAGGAATAAGCTAACGTAAGCTAGAGATTTCCATGGATGTTACATTCGTAGATCAGCAAAATCTGACTTTTTCTATTTGATGAAACAAACTTGTGAAAAAAAATCATCATTAAGAGACAATGCCCTTGTACTACAGACAAGTTTAATAGCAGTCAACTTCAAATCTGAATTTGAAGGAAAAATTCAAAAACCCATGTTGAATTTTCTAAAATTGCCCAAATTCAAAAGCAGCACTCTAGAGAAAACCTGTGTATAACAAAAAATATACTAATACTGGTTTTATTAAAGATTTTTTTAAAGTTTCAAGTTATCTGCAGCACAAGACATTAAATAATAACTGTTCCCTTTAATAACCTAACTCTTTCCAATTCTCATTAGTATTTTACTCTGAAACATACCATGCTTATTTTCGAAGAAGGACTCAGCAGAGATGTACGACGTATGCCACTGCGAAGAAGCTTTGTTTTCTGCACAGTAGCTGGGAAGCAACCTGTTCACCAATTCTTTGAACTGGTTAGCTTTCAAATCAGACAATCCGATATCTCTTAAATTAAGTACAGACTGCAAAACAAAAACACATGTTCAAAATTTACTTACCATTACCTTAGCGGGAAAAAATTTAGAATAACTTATTTAGCTTTTTGGCTCGATACAGCACCTATATTTCACAGTTCAGACTGAAATAAAAAAAAATGCTAAATGAAGGTAAATAAAAGAAAGGGTATGATTAAAAAAAATATTTGCTGTCAATGCAAAGTAACTTCGTCATTTGCACACACTGATATTTTCACTGTCAAAGTACATATACAAATATATTTTCTTCCCTGTTGAGTCTTTAACACCTTCCTTCTTCCTGATGGAAGCAGGCACAGAAAAAAATGCATCTTTCCAACTCTTTCTGCTCTTTATGTCAGAGGAAATGGAAACTGTGAGAGCAGAAGATGTACAAGAGCCACCCATTATATTTCATCCAAGTGAGCAAACAGCAAAATCCCCCCCCAAATTTTTTTTTATTTTTTGGTTAATCTTTTGGCAGATAGCGCAGATTTAGCAGCACAGACTGGATATTTAGAAATTATACCCGGAGTTAAAAATCTTAAAAAGCCAAAAGCTGGGCAGACACACAATGAAAGGCAAAAGTTTCTGTGGGGAAAAGGCTAACTACTATGATCTGGAATTTCCTACAAAGCAAAGCAATATTGCAAGAAAACAAGGAGGTAAGGCACACACGCTTTACTAATGAAGTAAACTTAAATCAAAGTAATTTTAATCTTTGGTTTTACAGATAGAAAAAGCATTTTTATGGGAAAGCATGTTTTAAATATATATATTAGTTTAGACCCTTTAAAATATCTATTAACTTCTCAATATTGCTTCTGCCGTAACATTTTCTTAACTGCGAAGTAAATATTCTGTTCTAAATGTATTTGCACAGATGCTCAATTACTGGGTCTTAGAACATTATCGATTATATTTTTGTTTTTATTAAATTGTTTTTATGTAAACTGACAGTTGATCTACTTTCAAGGTGAAACAATTTCAAATAAAAAAAGTGCATGAAAAATACTTCTGAAAAAAGCATTTTCAGAACAGATTCCCAGATGCATCTAGAATACCATCACGTTCAAATTTTAATGTTTAAAATGGATTTCTTAAGTAAACAAAGTATTCTGTTTTAACAGCTAGGGTAGGTTGCTTCTGGCCCACTTAAACTCAAAATAAGTACGAATACTTTTTTAAATTTCACTTGACTTGTACACATGGTTTAAAGAACAAGTCTTGCTACTTCAGATTAGCAATTGCTTGGAAAATCGCTGAAATGCTAAGAGAGGGAGAAGTTTAAAAATTCTTTCTGAAAAGTCACATTTTCTGTGACTCTGCAGAGAGGTTCCTACTTCCCATCACAGAATTAAATTCAAAGCAAAAAGGCTTCACATTCTCACATAATGATTTTCACTATTCTAGTAGTTCCATTCTCTTCAGTACTAGAACTGCACATACTGGGTCAGTACTCACTGATTTTAAATTTGAACTTAATCTTTATGAAGCATAGATAATTACAGCCTAATCAACCTGCTTTAAGAGCTTTCTTCAAGAACACTTTGAGACTTTTTTAATTATTACTTTTATACTTCTATCATGCTACAAGGAAGCGAACAGGTGTATGATGAATTAGAGTGAAAATATTAAAAGTGAAAAATCCTCTTTTTGAAGGAGAGGACATTCTCCGGTCGAGTAGAAAGACAAATAAAGAACTGAAGAAATGAAACACGCTTTTAGTTTCAGTCAATAATCCATTTTTATCACCAGAAGGAATACAGAATCACAAAAAAACCCTGCACAACAACAGAATCACAACAATGGGATGACTCATACAATCCATGCTGATTTCTAAAGTTCTGCAGTTGGTGAAAGACTATTTTTCCACATTTTCTTAGTTATGAAGTGTTAGCTGAAAGAGAAGTGGCAAGATCTGACAGTACTTTGCGCCCTCTTTATTTTAATTTTCAGTATCAGGAACAAAAAAATACCTAATGATAATGAAAATGTTTTAATAGAAAACATGCTATTTAATATCTCAAAACCCCTCAAGATATTTTCAGTCCATTTTTTCACAAGCAATAATGGAACAAACTTTGCTTGAACTCACAGTGCAAAGACAATACAGGGTTTATTAACCGTAAGTTGTTGTTACTTTAGGGCAAGAAACATTAAGTTGAATGTGCAAACAAATCCTTTTTTTATTTGCAAATTATTACTCAGACAAGTACTAGCTTTTTGTTTATTAATTAAATACTGTATTTTCATAGAACTCTTATTGTCAATGCACCAACAGACCAGATTCTGTCAAAAAGTTACATTCTCTGTGTTAACACTGTTTCCCTTAGTCACATAACATTTCTTTATAAAACTAATCAAATATTAATTTAAACTGATATTATCCAGATTTATTTCAGTTATAAGCAAGCCACCACTTTTCCCAAAGGTTTTTAGTACCTCACTCTTCTGAGGATCATGCTCCGGAGAGGCATCCCTCTGGACTGGCTTTACACTTGCTTTGTTGGCAGTAGTAGTGGAGTTTTTTGGTGAATGAAAGGCATTGATAAGGTGACTTAGAGGAACAGTAGCCTGAAAAATAAAAAAAAATCATAGAACTATTTGAGCTTCTTTAAACTATCTAAACATATCTCCATTACAAACTCTGACTTATAATTGCATTTCTTGTACACTGCCTTTTAACTCAGTTCTTCGTAATAATCATATGAACATAGCTTCAACACCACAGTGTTCCCTGGTATCTCTACATGAAGAAAAAGGAAGTTTAAGTATGCGTGTCAGATTAGAAGCTCACAAAGCTTGGAAGAAAAAAAAAACCAAAAAATGAAGTGACATTTTCTGGTTTTCAAAGATAAGCAAAGTTTAAAGAAAATTAAAGGAAATAATAACTAGATTTGCAAATCCAGAAGCAGGTACAGATAATGCACACTTTGGAGATGCAAAGACTGCCCAATTTGCATGTAAGACAATGTTTAGTTACAAACCAAATAAAAGACAACTTGTTAAAAATTGTTCTCAGGTGAAACAGAGGGAAAAAAAATGCTACACTTAACACTTCCTTCAGAATTTTTTTCAAATTTTTCCTTCTTTTTTTGTGTGTCTCACTTGTTTATTCTGTTAGATACGTGTTGTTGCAAACAGATTACAGAACAGTAAGAAATACTGATGTATTCCAATAAATATTACAAGCTTAACAATTTCATGCAATTAAATACAAAATATTGTGAAACAATGTTTCTCCCTTTTAGTCACCACATCCCCATCACAGTCAATTAACTTGCATTCCAAATATATGGGTCTTCCCCAAACATAGCAATAAAATACACAAAAAAGGAAACGCAATCAATATGAGGAGGGGAAAAAAGGAAAATCAACAGCAAATGACTTCTACACTGAGAAGTCTGCAAGATGACACCATCTCTTGAAATGTTTAAAACCTATTTAAAGTTACTGTCATTCAGAAACTCTCTCTTCTTCGGAAGAAAGGCTCACTTAAAATAATCCTGAGCCTGTCTTGGTGTCTGCCAAAACAAAACTAAGATCACCATTCTGACAAGATTTCACAACGCAACCACAGAAGAGAAAGCTTTTGACATAACATGAACAGAAAAAGAATGGCAAATTGGATCCCACGTTAGCAACATACCTAAGTATCAAACAAACCTATACAAAGCATAAACATATATCACAGTTAGTTCTGCAGTTCAGCAGCCCTCAGCAGGCTCAGTGACACAACCTGATACATCACTACAGAAGACTGGGTACACCACACATCAGGGATCTCCTCTAGCACATGACTGCCTATTGTAGATATACAATACAAATAATTCCAACATTTCCAAACACCGCACTTTTGCTACACGTCACTAGGGAAGAGAGCTGGTTGCTGGAACAATACCTGATGAAGCCTCCGCCTAAGAAAATCCTTCTGCAAGTACTTTCATCTTTGTGTTGACTAGACAGAAGATCAAGAGAGACAACGCTGTGAGACATGAAAAGTATCTCACAATTAACTGATCAGAGTTATAATTAAACTCTGGGAGTTTGCGGTAAAACCATAAAGCCTCCAGAGGTCAAAGCCAGCATCCCAATCACTAATCAAGCTTTCCTCCTGCGTTTCCCACTATAAAAGGGAAAAGTGACACTTTCTTAGAATACCATCAAGAGTTCTAAATCTCAGCACACCGACAAGAGAAATTAATGCATTCTCTTCATCTGGAAAGAACAATCAAATCCCACTGTGGAATAAGACTGTCACATAATAATCATTCTAGCACAAAACACAAAAATAAAACCACTCAGATCAACGTCCGTAAAAACACTAGTCCCATCCAACTCACCATCCAATAAAAGACTCCTTCCTGATTCATATTAACTGTTCTATACAGAAAATAATCGAGGAACTTTTCATCCACTAACTCCAGTAATTTCTAAGTCACTTAGAATCATAGAATAGTTTGGGTTGGAAGGGACCTTAAAGAACATCCAGTTCCAAAGACCCTGTGATAGGCAGGGACACCTCCCACTAGGTAAGTCTGCCCAAGGCCCCATCCAACCTGGCCTTGAACACCTCCAGGGATGGGGCAGCCACAGCCTCCCTGGGCAACCTGTGCCAGTGCCTCTCCACTCTCACAGTGGAGAAGTTCTTCCTTATGTTTAGTCTAAAGCTGCCCCTCTCCGGTTTATATCCATTACCCGTAGTCCTATCGCTACAGGCCTTTGTGGACAGTTCCTCCCCAGCTTTCTTGTAGCCCCTTCAGGCACTGGAAGATCGCTCTAAGGTCTTCACGGAGCCTCCTCTTCTCCAGGCTGAACAACCCCAACTCTCTCAGCCTGTCCTCGTACGGGAGTTGCTCCAGCCCTCTGACCATCTCTGCAACCCTCCTCTGGACCCGCTCCAGAAAAAAAAACCTTTATTTTGGTTTCTCCCACAAGCCGTGACGACTCAGAGCGCAGGTTCTCTCCAGCTGTAGCAGCTCCCCTACACCTTGCTTTCAGAGTAGCAGCAGACACTCAGAACGCCACCTCCGAGCTTCTCCTCTCGGGCATCACCAGCTCTACCGGTGCCTCCCCGCCGCTCGCGCCGGGTCCCAGGCAGCCCCCTCGCCAGGAACCCACCCCGCCGCTTCACTCGCGCAAGGCCGGCTGCTCTCCAAAGCCCCAGCGCCGCGGCGGCCGGCTACGGCCTCGCCCCGCCGCGCCTCACCTGGGGCTGCACGGTGGAGAAGGAGAACATCCTCCCGCCGGCGCCTCCCCCGCTGCCCGGCCCACTCGTCAGCCCCGCAGCTGGAAGATGGCCGCCCCCGCGGCCGGCAGCGAGCGGCGCCCAAGCGGAAGCGGCCGTGGCCGGGAAGGGCTTCCGGGCCGCTGGGAGGCGCTTCCGGTTCGCCTCACCCTGCCACGCGCGCTTCCTGCGCAGCAACCGCCTCCCGCCGCGCTGGGGCCGCCGGGGCTGGGGGCGGCCCCGGGTGATGCACGATATATGGCATAGGCCAACGGGATGAGGTTCAACAAGGCCAAGTGCCAAGTCCAGCACTTGGGACACAACAAACAACAACCCGGTGCAGCGCTACAGGCATGGGGAAGAGTCGCTGGAAAGCTGCCTGGGAGAGAAGGGCCTGGGGGCGATGTTTGGCAGCTGGCTGAATATGAGCCAGTAGTGGCCACGAAGGCCGATGGCATCTTGGCTTGTATCAGAAACAGCGTGGCCAGCAGGGCCAGGGAAGTGATGGTGCCCCTGCACTGAAGGGAGACCTTATTGCTCTCGACAACTACCTGAAAGGAGGTTATGGAGAGCAGGGAGCTGGCCTCTTCTCCCAAGTGACATGGGACAGGACAGGAGGGAATGGCCTCCAGCTCTGCTAAGGGAGGTTCAGGTTTGACATCAGGAAAAAATATTTCATGGAAAGGGTCAGTGGACACTGGAACAGGCTGCCCAGGGAGGTGGTTGAGTCACCTTACCTGGAGGTGTTTAAGGCACGGGTGGATGAGGTGCTGAGGGACATGGTTTAGTGGTTGATAGGAATGATTGGACTCGATGATCCAGTGGGTCCTTTCCAAGCTAGTGATTCTATGATTCTATACTCAGCACTGGTGAGGCCGCACCTCAAACCCTGTGTTCACTACAAGAAATACATTGAGGTACGGGAGCACATTCAGAGAAGGGCAACGAAGCTGGTGAAGGGGCCAGAGAACAAGTGCTGTGAGGAGAGGCTAAGGGAACTGGGGCCACTTACTCTACAGAAAAAGAGGCCGAGGGGAGACCTTATCCCTGTCTACAACTGTCTGGAAGGAGGTTGTAGCTAGGTGGGTGTTGGTCTTTTCTCCCAAGTGACAGGCAATGGGCCAAGAAGAAATGACCTGAAGTTGCACAGAAGTTCAGATTAGACATCAGGGAAAAAATTCTTCACCAAAAGCTTTATTGGGCACTGGAACAAGCTGCCCAGGGAGATGGTTGAATCACCATTCCTGAAGGTATTTAAAAGATAGGTAGATAAAGTGCTCAGGGATATGATTTAGTAGTGGACAGGTATGGTTGGACTCAATCATCTCAAAAGTCTTTTCCAACCAAGTGGTTCTATGATTCTGTAGAAAGGATATCAAGCTACTGGAGAGTGTCCAGAGCAGCTGGTGAAGGGTTTGTAGGAGGGTCTGTATGAGGGACTGTTGAAGTCACTAGGTCTGTTCAGCCTGGGGAAAAGGAGATTGAGGGGAGACCTAATTGCAGTTTACTGCTTCCTCACAAGGGAAAGAGGGAGGAGCAGGTGCTGATGTCCTCTGTGGAGACCAGTGGCAGGACCTGAGGGAATGGCAGGAAGATGTGCCAGGAGAGGTTTAGGTTGGCTATTAGGAAGAGGTTCTTCACCCAGAGGGTGGTGGAGCACTGGAACAGGCTCCCCAGGGCACCAACCCTGACAATATTCAAGAACCACTTGGACAACACTCTCAGACACATGGTGTTAATGTTGGGGTTGGCCTGGGCACAGACAGGGGACTTAATGATCCTTGCGGGTCCCTTCCAGCTCAGAACATTATGTGATTCTAAACCATCATCCCAGGTGGGCGCAGGGAGCAGAGAGGCTGGTGGAAAGAGGAGCAATAGGAGAAGTTGGGCTGCGGGGAAGCCAAGGGCCAGGAGGGCCCTGTGGGTACCCACTGTCACCAGGGCACTGGGCTGCACTGCCTTCTGACACCTCTGCAGAGTCCCTGGGCCAGAGGGCCTCCTCTGAACACTAACGAGAGGCTGCTCTGACACAGACTTCCAGTGTGGGGGTGTATGTGGGTTGGAAGCAGGGCAGTGATACTGTGCCTGGAGCAGGACACACGGGGAACTGCCAGCTCTACGCGCATCGCTGTGGGATCTGTGTCAGCGCACATGGAACAAATTCACAAGAACTTGTGCCACGTTGGTTACATCCCCTACCACGACCACTCAGGGTAGCTTCCTGAAGTACCAAAAGTGTTTTGCAGGGATTTAGAGCATACTGCTTTTAGAAAAAAAAAAAAAAAAAGTTTTACAAACTAAAATATGTGTCAATAACCTAAATAGTGTTACTCACACAGTTATGTAATCTACGTGATTATATAATCTCTGTATTCTAATCTTGCATAGTCTAAAATGTAATCTATGCTACGGGCATGTGCATCTCCATATGGCAGAATCTCGTCTTTGGTATTTATCCTTCTCCTAGGCCTTGTGCCATTTTTTCCATGTGCTCTCCAGTTATTTTGGGGTTTTATTATTGTTTTCTTTTTTTCAAATGACACCAGTCTGGATCAGTGCAACCACAGTGCTGCCTCCCTCTACTTTCATGCACACCTCTTTTGGTTTCCACGAGCACACTCACCATCATGATTGAGTGGCTCAGCCAGCTGATTTGGTGGAAACCTCAGCCAAGGCCAACAAAACCCCCTAAAAGGTAGTGAACATGAAGCAGTTTTCCACACAGCTATGTGTGGCTCATGCTGCCTCAAGGGAAGGGAGGGAATGCATAGACCCTCCCTCGGATGAGCTCAGGCTGCAGCAGATACGCACTGGCAATGGTAGTGTTACAACAGGCATAATCTGATGTTGGCATGTGTTGCCACCAAAAGTAGCAACTCCTGCTCTCACTGCACTTCTCTGCCAAAACTGCTCGGACAGGAGACACAGCTGAAGTAATGCTGCAGAGTTAAATGAAAAAATATAGTCAAAGATTAATTGTATTTAATATCAATCTAGAAGGCTAATTTAAAACGTGGTTTTCTACATTTGCTCATTGAATTGCATCTGTTGCTGGGATCTGTGGGACAGTAGCACTCTGCGCAAGTACAAGCAAGGCCTCCTTGTGCACTGTCAGATGATGAGCCATGTAACTAAAAGCAAAAAAGGGCCTGATCAGCTGTGTTAATAGACCCAAGAACTACACTGACCTCTACAGAGATGGCTCTTTGCTGATGTGGAGAGCTACAGAAGGATTAAGATTGGCATGAATTAATTATGAACAGCAATGTTAATGTGAAAGCAACATAAAAGCAGTAATGCAAGGGCTGAAAGAATGAGCAAGAATGCAACTGGTAGTGGTGAAACTGGTAAACACTAAGGACTGTGCTGTGTCAATGACAGCAGGCAGCTGGTGCTCTGATAAGGTGCTATCACAGATGATTTGTCAGAAGGCCTGCGGTCTGGGAACAGGAGGATGGCAGCAAGGTCAGAGCGCACTGTAAATTCCATCCCTGTTCCTGCCGTCACAGGCAGAATGTACCATGGAGGTACCGAAAATAAGGAAACAAACACAACAACCCTGCCCTAAGACTAATGGAGGCTGAAGCAGTCAAGGACTGGAAGGAAGCAATGGATCACATTATTCTAACTCCCCATCATAAAAGAACTGCCCAGAACAGTTTGTCATCTCTGATCCCAAGGATGCTAAGAGACAGTAAAGGCTCAACAGCAAAAGCAAGAACTGCATTGGTAGCATACTCTCGCACACAAGCTGTCCTGGCTATGACCTTTGGAGTTTAGGAGGATGCAAATGCGCGAAAATGCGAGTAAAGCATATGAGAAAATGAATATGTAGGTCCAAAATCTGTTGTTTCTTTCTAAATAAATATTACCTTCCAGTTCTTTCCTGTCTCACACGGAGTTCTGTTGAATTTCCGCTCCTTCAAGCATCTCAGAGAGATGAGAGGCAGCCTACCTGCTCATAACAACTAACAACCTACTACCAAATTAGAAACCCAGATGAAAAATTCAGTAGTTATTAGATCAAATTTTTGATGATAGTTTGTTATAATGAATGTTCTAAAAAACCCCAAATTACAGAATGAATCATAGAATCATAGAACTGTTTGGGTTGGAAGGGACCTGAAAGATCATCCAGTTCCAACACCCATGCCATGAGCAGGGACACCTCCCACCAGACCAGGTGGCTCAAGGCCCCATCCAGCCTGGCCACGAACACTTCCAGGAAGGGGGCATCCACATCTTCCCTGGGCAACCTGTTTCAGTGCCTCATTGCCCGCATTGTGAAAAATTTCTTCCTAATAGCTAAAGCCTAAATCTTCCCCCTTCCAATTTAAAGCATTTCTTCCTAATATCTAATGCCTACATCTTCCCCCTTCCCATTTAAAGCCATTTCCCCTCATCCTATCACTACATGCCATTGTAAACAGTCCCTCCCCAGCTTTCTTGTAACCCCCTTCAGGTACTGGAAGTTTGCTACAAGATCTCCTTGGAGCCTTCTCCACACTGAACAACCCCAACTCTCTCAGCCAGTCCTCATATGGTTCTCCAGCCCTCTAACCATTTTTGTAGCCCTCCTCTGGACTCCTTCCAACAGTTCTATATCCTTCTTATGTTAGGGATTCCATAAGCGGATACAGTACTCCAGGTGTGGTCTCACAAGAGTGGAGTAGAGGGGGAGAATCACCTCCCACCCTGGACCTGCTGTGGGTTTTTTAATTGCTGTATACAATAAAGAGAATGAGGGAATTTTTTAGGACTTTGGACCAAGCTGGAAAGGCTGTGATGTGGCAGCATAGTTTCAACAGAGACAGTTGTGAGAAACACTTACTCACTGGTAAAATATTGAAAAGGACAAAGTCTTTGAAGTGAAGGCAATAATATTTTTATTTTATAATTCAGTGCTGAATTGGATGCCCTTCAAAATAGGGCATGCTATCTTACAAAAGCAGTAGGTATATATATTAGTTTTAGACAAAGAACCATGTAAGTCTCCAAAGAATGTTTTTTTTTTTTTGGCTATCCAACCATGTCTGGAGACTCCCTTCAGGTTATCTCCTGACTCAAGACAGCTACATCTCAGAAGTCAATTAAGCACATCAATAAATTCTTGCAGCTCTAGGACAGGTGATCTCTTGACCTAAAACAGCTACATCGTATAACACAAGCATATATTCTTGCAACTCTAAGAGAACATTTATTCTTTCAGGTTATTTAACCATGTCTAGAGACTGTCTGCATATTATCTCTTGATACAAGACAGATTTATATTACAAAATAATTAAAGATACAAAACAGCTGCAGCAAAATTTATCAATTAACACTCACACAGTGATGAGAGTGACTAGTGACTCTCTAGGCCCAAAGAGTTGTGTTAAATTGAGTTAATTACAGCTGGAGGCCGGTCACAAGTGGGGTTCCCCGAGGCTCAGTGCTTGGTCTAGTCCTGTTCAATGTCTTTATCAGTGACCTAGATGAAGACCTTGAGTGCACCCTTAGCAAGTTTGCAGTTCACACTAAGGTGAGTGGAAGTGTGGATCTGCTGGAGGGTAGGGAGGCTCTGCAAAGGGATCTGAACAGGCTGGACTGCTGGGCTGAGACCAATGGCATGAGGTTTAACAAGGGCAAATGCCGAGTCCTGCACTTGGGGTACAACAACCCTGTGCAGTGCTACAGACTAGGAGAAATCTGTCTAGAAAGCTGCCTGGAGGAGAAGGACCTGGGGGTGTTGGTTGACAGACGACTGAGCATGAGCCAGCAGTGTGCCCAGGTGGCCAAGAAGGCCAATGGCATCTTGGCTTGTATCAGAAAGGGTGTGACCAGCAGGTCTAGGGGGGTTATTCTCCCTCTGTACTCGGCACTAGTGAGACTGCTCCTTGAATCCTGTGTTCAGTTCTGGGCCCCTCACCACAAGAAGGATGTTGAGGCTCTGGAGCGAGTCCAGAGAAGGGCAGCAAAGCTAGTGAAGGGGCTGGAGAACAAATCTTATGAGCAGCGGCTGAGAGAGCTGGGGTTGTTTAGCCTGGAGGAGGCTGAGAGGAGACCTCATTGCTCTCTATAACTATGTGAAAGGAGGTTGTAGAGAGGAGGGTGCTGACCTCTTCTCCCAAGTGACATGGGACAGGACCGAGAGGGAATGGCCTCAAGTTCCGCCAGGGGATGTTCAGGTTGGACAACAGGAAAACATTTTTCCCAGAAAGGGTCATTGAGTCACCTTCTCTGGAGGTGTTTAAGGCACGGGTGGATGAGGTGCTCAGGGTCATGGTTTAGTGGTTGATAGGAATGGTTGGACTTGATGATC
Source organism: Clamator glandarius (assembly GCA_033459285.1). Taxonomy (NCBI): domain Eukaryota; kingdom Metazoa; phylum Chordata; class Aves; order Cuculiformes; family Cuculidae; genus Clamator; species Clamator glandarius. The sequence continues at coordinate 788,753 of JAUNZM010000475.1, read as the reverse complement.
CAGTGGGTCTTTTCCAACCTGTTGAGTCTACGAGAGGCTGTCAGCAACGCTTTCAACAGCGCTCCCGGAGCGCTCAGCGCAGCCCCAGGCAGAGCCGAGTGGGGGCGGTGACGACGCCTCCCCGAGATCTCGCGAGATCAGCGCCCTCCGCGCGGGGCGGGACGCGCGCCGTTTGAAGGGGCGCGCGGCGGCGGGTCCGGGTGGTGCTATGGCCACGGTGGGGCTGGCCGAGGCGGGGGAGGCGGCTGCCGCTACAGCGGCTACACCCGCCGGGCCGCGGCGGATCGAGGTCCCCCGGCCGCCTTCCATCGAGGACTTCACCATTGTGAAGCCCATCAGCCGCGGCGCCTTCGGGAAGGTGTACTTGGGCCGCAAGGCGGGGAAGCTCTACGCCGTGAAGGTGAGGGGCCCGTCGGGCCCGGTCCTCCCGTTGCCGGGGGCGCTCGGGCATCGGGTCGCCGCAGAAAACTTCCCTTGAGCCGCGTTAAGAGAGCGAATCGTAAAAGGAGGGGGGTTGCGGAGTACGCGCGGAAAAAAAGCTGTTGCCTTGTGCGTGTTGAAGAACTGCGAAATCTTTACTGATGGTTTGTGCCAGGTTGATGTTTGCAATTAAAAGGGTCATAATCAGCTGTACAGTATGTAAAGAGAAGGAAATGTAAAAGCAATCATGCGAAACAGACGTTGCTGATCAGGGCTATACGTGTCTATTTACGTGACTTTATTAAAAGCATTTTGAGGTGTAAATCCTTTGTCGCTATTGCAGTGAAAGCCTCCCTGGATGTTCAAGTCCAGGCTGGATGGGGCCTTGGGCAGCCTGATCTAGTGGAATGTGTCCTTGCCCATGGCAGGGGGCTTGGAACTAGATAATCTTTAAGGTCTTTTCCAACCCAAACCATCCTGTGATTCTATTAAGTTTATGGGTTGTTCACAGGTTCAACACTAAACAGTTGCTAAGTACTTGTACAGTTAAGGTCAACACTTATTTTAAAAGTGAATAAATTCTCTGTGTGTCTTGGAATAGTTTTTGTATAACTTTAACAGCAATGATATCTGTGGAAACTACTTTTCTGCAGTTTAGGTGCTGTGTATAGAGTGGTTCAATTACATTACTTCGATATCTTTCACAAGTCTATTGAAAGATTTGTGATCTAATAGCTTTTGTGTAAATCCTTTATTCCTTTTATAGTGAGACTAATGGATTATTCAAGCTACTGAGTTTAGCATGTGTTAAATATTTTTGCAGTTAAGGTCAACACATACACAGAAGGTATCAAATTAAGCCCTATATGTTGCTATTTTTATGTTATTAAAATCTGTTATCAAGTGATGGGTAGTAGTTGACTCAACTTTTTATAGTTGTGGTGCATACAGAATGGATACGTTAAACTTGCTTTAATATCTATCATACCTCTCCAAATCAAAGATGTTGAAGGTGGGGAACCTTCTAATGTGTGTGCAATGCTTGCCTAAGTACCCGTCAGTTGCGTTATCACACATCATCTAGTCAGGGTTAATGTTAGTGTGGGCAGCAACATAGAATGGAGTAAATCAGTACAGAAGTTGCAGCCTAATTCAGTTTAGCTTGTCACTTCGAGTTGCGTGCCTTTGTGACCTCTTCCCAAGGAAACATTTGTTGTGTGACTTGAATGCCTCATTTTTAATTTGCCTTAATTTTAAGCAAAAAAAAATCCCTTGCATTCAGTATAAGAATTAGAGGCTGGAACATCTGCAGTCTTGCACTTAATGATACCAGGATAGGATGGTTTACTGCTGTGCTCTATTTTCAGTCCTCGGGCCATATATCTCAGCCTCTAAAGAGACTGAAAGATTTAGTAAACAAGTGTGTATCCAGGCATTGAACACTTTTTCCTGTCACTGAATTGTGTGCTGTTGGTAAGAGGGTTAACTCAAGGTAGATTAATTTCACAGACAGCCTAAACACTCATTTTTCCAGTGTGTGCAGTTGCTGTAAATATTGATGTGGTTTACATTCAGGGCTGAATTAGAAGAGCAATGAAAAGGGTTATATAATAACCTATGGTTTAAAATTCTCTCTGCATAGGAAGTTACACCTCTGTTTTATATGTATGCATGTATGCAAGTTTGAAGTATAGAGATAAATGAGTTCACTGAAGAACTGTGTGTTGAGTAAAGTAAAGAGTGTTTATCTGCTTGATTTTGTTTTGTTTTTCAGGTGATGAAAAAAGCAGACATGATCAACAAAAACATGGTTCACCAGGTCCAAGCAGAGAGGGATGCATTGGCTCTCAGTAAAAGCCCTTTCATTGTGCATTTATACTATTCGCTTCAGTCAGCTAATAACATCTATTTAGTGAGTATATAAATGGCTGTGGCACTTTATGATAGTGTTGAAACTGTATTCATGTCTGAAAACATATTTTTTATGGTAGTGAGTGGGCACTTTGTCACTTTTACTTTCTTTTTTCTCAGAGTAGTTGAACAACTGAAGTATTTTTTTTTGCCCTGGTAGCTCTCCGATCTTTCCAACTGTGTTCCTTTTTTTTTTTTACAGGAGAGTCCTTAGTTGTAAGTAATCTGACGTAGGAATATATGGTAATCTTGGGGAAACAAAACAAGAAACTATTCTGTTCAAGCAGAATCCAAATGACTGAAAGGTAGCCTGTGGCTCACTTAAAGGAAATCTGATTTGCTTGTTGCCCGTGCTGAAAATTTGTTATGGTAGTTGGCCTAAATGACAAGAGGATAATTGAATGGCAAAACTAAGTACTAGTCCACAAGGAGCACTGTGGAGTACATTAGGACTTGACTGTGGTTTTACACACTGCCTCCACTTAAAGGTAGTATGGATTAAGACTGTAAAGGGTCTAGTGGGATTTGTATGGCATTCGTAAGTGCATGATGTGAATAGCTATCCATTCCTACAATGCATTTTGAGTATAAATGCAGTCTTTTCCTGGATTCTCTGTTAACTGCCATGTGAAGTAGAGGAGTTCAGAGTGAAGGATTTGTAAAGGAGGTTCTAATGCTATATGTATGTGTATTGGGATCTAAGTACGAGTGAGATTTGACCAAAACCCTATAAATTCATTCTTGTCACTGAAGAATGAGTTTGTGAAACTCATGGTGGCTTTTCTTGACTATGATGTGGGCCATAATATGTGGGTTTGCATAATTTTTTTGTACGTGTGTATCTTTTAAACACTCTCATGCCTTAAATGCTTAGTAGCTCTCACTATATACATTTCTGAGAATTTGTACTTATTTCACAAGGCTCAGGTGTGAATTTAATGTTATGTATAAACAACTGCAAAATAAAAAGATTGAGATACCTGTTTTATGCAAGTCAAAATATCAGTGGTCTTTGGATTCAGGTCTTGAGTTTCATAGAAGTTCTTTGCAGTTTGTTTTTTATTATGTTACACAGAAATCTTTCAGAAGTTAATTAAAAAGTGCAGTAGTTTATTGAGAGCTGACTACAAAAAGTTGGCTAGGCAAATAATATAAAGTAAGTACATAGTCCATTAAAAGAAAATGTTTTGTGTCCTCTGTCATCTGAAACTTTCATTATTTTATCCAAGTGAAAAGTATTGTGTGGGAAATGAAGTTTGTGCAAGGAAGCTTGTGTCAACTTCTGCTTGTTGAAGTTATGTTTTCCTAGGGGTGAAAGCTATTTTATATTTTACTTGCAAATTTGAAATGAGTTTTTAAATGTTAAATTTCAAACACTTGAACGGCAGGTGATGGAATACCTTATTGGTGGAGATGTCAAATCTCTTCTCCATATTTATGGATATTTTGATGAAGAAATGGCTGTCAAGTATATTTCTGAAGCAGCATTGGCTCTTGACTATCTTCATAGGCATGGGATAATCCACAGGTAAAACCTACTTTTTTTTCTTTACAAATAAGTACTTGGCAGTTTAGGTTTTTAATGTTTCACTCCAACACACAACCAATTACCGTTTCATAGTAACAGCTGCTTCATTTACTAGAGCTTCTGGAAGCTGGTTTTGCATGTGTACACTGGAGTGATGCTGTGTAACAATACGTAAAATAAAATCTATCCATGTATCGTAGAATCATAGAATAGTTTGGGTTGGAAGGGACTTCAAAGATCATCCAGTCCCAACTGGATCCATCCACAACTTCCCTGGGCAACCTGTTCCAGTGCCTCTCCACTCTGAGTGAAGAAATTCTTCCTTATGTCTAGCCCCTCTCCAGTTTATACCCATTGCCCCTAGTCCTATCACTACAACAAGCCTTTGTAAACAGTCCCTCCTCAGCTTTCTTGTAACCCCTTAAGGTGTTGGAAGGTTGCCATAAGGTCTTGGAGCCTTCTCTTCTCCAGGCTGAACACTCCCAGTCTCTCAGCCTGTATGGGAGGTGCTTCAGCCCTCTGATCATCTTTGTAGCCCTCCTCTGGACCTGTTCCAACAGCTCCATCTCCTTATGTTGAAGATGCCAGAACTGGACACTACACCATGTGGGGGTCTCACAAGAGAAGAATAGAGGGGCAGAATCACTTCCCTCAACCTGCTGGTCACACTTATTTTGATGCAGCCCAGGATACAGTTGGCCTTCTGGGCTGTGAGTGCATGTTGCTGGCTCATGTCGAGCTTCTTATCAACCAGCAGCCCCAAGTCCTTCTCTGCAGAGCCGTTCTCAATCACATCATCCCCCATCCTGTACTGAAACCGGGGATTGCCCCAACCCAGGTGTAGAACCTTGCGCTTGGCCTTGTTGAACCTCATGAGGTTCTCAGAGGCCCACTTGTCCAGCTTGTCCAGGTCCCTCTGGATGACATCCTATCCTTCCGGTGTGGCAACTACACCACTCACCTTGGTGTCATCTGCAGACTTACTAAGGGTGCACTCGATCTTGCTGTCGAGATCATTGATGAAGATAGTAAACAGCACTGGTCCCAGTACGGAGCCCTGAAGGATGCCACTTGTCACGGATCTCTGTCTGGACTTCGAGCCATTGACCACTACTCTTTGAATTGACCACTATTCTTTGAATTGACCACTACTCTCTGAATTTATTTTAAGGCTTTCCCCTGCCTGCATGCTTTCCCTTAGTACAATGGTGTATTAGAAGCTGTGCTGCCTTCTCGGTCCCCTATCCCTGTGGCTTTTAAATGACTGTTAGTTCCAGAACCCTCTGGGTACTGCAAGCATGTAGCTGTAGGGGAAAAGGGACGTTTGACTACTCTGCTCCCCTTGCAGTGAGAGGTCTTTGCTACGTTCAGCAGTGCTGCAGAGAACACTTGTGAAGACTTTTACTAGGGATTTGCTTGTCATGTGTAGGAGTTACACATTAGTAAATGTGGTGATAGTACTCCTCAAGAACACTTTTTAAACCTGCTGCAGTGCAAAATGTGCAACTTCTGTGGTGATTTTACAAAACCCAAGACATTTGTTCAATATTTAGTGCTAGATGTATTTAATTGTTTTGTTATATTCTTCCAATTGGAATTTTCTGCTGGCTGGGAGATGTTACTGAGGTAGAATTATACTCTGTTTTGTATTGAGTGTTTCTGGTCAGTTAACTTCAATATTGCTCAGGTGGGGGTTTTTTTTTGTTTTTTTTTTTGTTTGTTTGTTTTTTTTTTGCTGACTTCAACTATGTTCATACCTTCAGGGATCTGAAGCCAGACAATATGCTCATTTCTAATCAGGGGCATATAAAGTTGACAGATTTTGGGCTATCCAGAGTTACTCTGAACAGAGGTAAGAGTTGCCTGTATAATTTTGGTTGTATAGAAGAAAATCTGAAGTATATTGTGCTCTGTACTATTCTGCTTTCACTGGTAAGTTCTAATGGGACAGATTATTGTGTCTATTTGAATATATGCAAGCTGTAAGACTACTTATCTCTAGTGAGCAAAATGGCATCTGAGGTTAAAATTTCTCCTGTGAAAATTTTGTCTGTAACCTTTTTTAAAGACGTCTTTGAGCAAGAAGGCAGGTTTTGAATCAAATTTACCATCTTAACCCACAGGCCATAGGCTGGAGTTGCTACCTAAAAACCAAAGTTGGTATCAAGTTAGAAAACTTAACACTTGCAACATAATGTGTTCAATAAGAAAGTGGACATTTACAGTTTCTGTATTTATAAATTGTAATTTTATGATGAAAGTTCAGGAAGAAACATCTTGTGTTTGAATAAGAACGGGACAGCTACATCTTCACTTGGGTTTGGTGGCTTACTCTGTACTCCTTTAGTATATGACTATATTTTTTTACTGTTTGATAAAACTTGAGTAAATGTCTGTAATTTTGCTTATTTAATAGCAAAAGGAAAACATGACCTGATTTATGGTTTGGGTTTTTTTCTGTTTGTAGAGATAAATATGATAGATATCCTTACTACACCATCAATGGGAAAGCCAAAGCAAGACTACTCACGTACTCCAGGACAGTTGTTGTCTCTCATCAGCTCTCTAGGTTTTGTAAGTAATTTTCCCTGTCTTTGAAGTATTTAATTTTTGTAGTTTAATTAGTATTCTAGACGTAGTAATAGGAGTCATGAGGCTATTCTTGTGCCTCTTCTGCCAGCTGGTATAATGACTTATTAAGTTTCCAGTATCTTGAAATTCTGAAGTGATTATCTTGAACTACATTTCAAATTGCTGACTATCAGTTGTGCTTAAAAAAATTTAGTGAATGGCCATGATTAAGCTCCAGCACAAATGTGTTGAAGCATGTGGGAAGTTACACTGAATCCTGAATGTTTTTTTCAGGCTCCATTAACTTTTAACTATGCTTCTTCCTGCTTGATAGTATAGTCCTGCTGGAATGAAAATGCCAGGACGCAATTCAAGTCAATCATCTGATAGCCTGCATGGAATGGTTTCTCCATTACCTGTGGTGCAAAAGGAAAATACTCCTCTTTCAACTAAAGTATTCAAAACATGTGAGTATACCAAGTCTTGTAGTGAGAAATACTCTGGCTGTAAGTTTGTGGTCTCCTATTTCATGCGAGTAGATTGGACCCACTTGATGAAAGGTGCATTTCAACCAGTGACTTGCTGCCTACCATTCCTCCAGAGTTTAGTGTGAGATGTTTTCACTTATGCTACTTATGTCACCTTTTGGGTGTTTTTGTGGTTTGGTTTGTTTTTTTTTTTTTTTCTGTTGAACACACAGCCACTGAATTATAAATGATCCTTTAAGATTTTACAGAAATAGTGTCGATTCTTGGCATACTTTCATTGATAATGATTCATTATAGCAATGGGGTGCTTTTATTTAAATTGTCTTATCCTGCTGCTTCCTCATTTCTAACCTGAAATGAGAAAGAAAGCTATTATGGTGCTAATGTTCATATTACATTTCAATTCTTGGCAAGTTCCTACTTAAAAACCCTGAGTGAACTGACTGTGTAGGAAAGATGACAAGACAAGTTATGATGTTATGCATAGCTTTCTGTAACTTCCTTTGTGAAAGCTTGACATAGTGTGAGTCTGGTTAATATAAGTTGCCTATTTGTATCAGCATCTGAAATTTTTTTCCCCTTTCAAGATCTTGATACTTCTCCATTAACTCCTGTGATGCCAGTGAGAAGTTTAACTCCTACTCTGCTTCAGTCAACAAAAAGGTTTGGTAACTCCAGTGCCACTAGTCAGTCACACACATACCTATCCAGCATGGAGTTGGAATGCTGCAGCAGCCCCAGGTGTGAGAAAGATGTAGAGGTCAGAACTGTTTCATCTTCCCACTATAAATGATAATTGGCTTGTACATGTGTGTGCACTGTTGCAGATCTCTACTTAGCATCTTCCGGTTATTGCAAGTGTAGACAAGCCTCCTTTATAGGAGAAGGAACAGGGGTTGTAATCCTTACTGAGCTGGGGTTTGGGATCAAACTAGTATTTTTTTATTTCAAACAAATAGCATTCCTGTGTGACGTAACAGGAAAAGCAAATGCCATTTAGCCTGCATGAAAGGAGTGAAATAGAGGGTTTCTACTGGACAGCACTGGTTTAGCCCTGTTCTTCATGAGGTGGGCAGTGCTGGGAGCACTGGCTCTTTGGAACCCAACCTTATCCCTGTGGCTTTATTAGCTCAGCATGCAGACAGAACAATGTCTTTAAAAGGCAGAATTTGAGGAAAAACAATAAAAAAATACATGTCGAACTACTAGCTATTAAACCTTAAACTCTTTAAGTTTTTTATGTTACTGAAGGGTTTTGTATCAACTAACCTAACACCAGTAATTATAGCTGATACAAAATATGTTCTCCTATTTAAAACTGTTAATGAAATTCTGTACAAATACAGTCCGAAAAGAAAATGCTGCTATTGTATGTCCTTTGCCACAACTCTCAGATCACACAAAAACCAATTTATAATTCTTTTGGGTTTGTCCATTTCCAAAAGTCTTGTTTTTAGTATTGTTACCAAAATAGCAGTCATATCAGATGTTCTTTTTGTTATCTCTGTAGTACAATATGCCACAGGGTAGTATGATGGGGTTCTTTGGTTTGGGGTTTCTTGAAAACTGAGAACTTCTGTAGCTTAACTTCTTGACATAAAATCTCAAAGACAACTTTAATTGCTATATTTCATCGTCTTTAAAGATTTAATAATACTGTATGTTCTATTGTGTTTTAGCAAGCTTATTTTAGGTTCTTAATACCTTCAAAAAATTTAAAACTCAGGGATAATTTTTTTTTTATTTCCCATTTGTCACTACTAGTGGTTATAAAGAATAAGTAGTGCTTGCCAATTTGCAGTTCCTTATGGAAGCAGAAATAAGGTATTTTAAAGGACACATCTCTATAATGCTGTAATCCTGTTTTTCTTGATACTTACAACTTAATATGCTCATTTTCAGCAAAGTGAAGATGAACTACGATCTGCAACAGACAAAACAATTAACAGTGGGTCAGCTCTCCATTCACATGCAGAATTACTGAATCGTAAAGGTATTGAAGTTTTAAAGAAGAAAGAACTGGAGTCTGCCATTTCTCCCATCAGCAGCAATGATTCCAGCAGTAGGCAAAAGTTGGGAGGTGAACATTCTGATATAATGGATACTCCTGTCACCACACTGGATGTGAAAGGCATAGCCAGGAAGTGTCTTTCTGAAAATAAGATTTGGGAAGAAAAACATTTCATAAATAAAAGAGAGATGATTAATGAAACAGCAGAAACTTCCAATCAACAACAGTCACCTTCAAGGCAGAATGAGCCTGTCAAGCCTATCAAAGAGGAAGAAATTTTTGAAAAGCCAGGTGTAAAAAGAAGTTTTGAATTAGTTGACACCAGTCCCTGTCAGGAATTTAACTATGTTAAAAAAACTAATGCAGATTATAAACGTGGCTGTCAGATCTTGGAATTTCCAGCAAGCAAAAGAACTGGTTTGACAACAGAAATTCAGTCCTTAATGCTTTGTGATGATGAATGTCTACATGATACCTGCAAGAACACAAAAGAAGTTAAGAGTTTTATTGGTAACCAGCAAACAGTAGAAAAATCGCTTACTTCGATTATAGCCAAAAATCTTATGCATGATCTGGATGCAAACTATGGAAAGGATGATAAAAAGGAGTACATGAATTCAAGTTTTTTAGGCACTGATGATGAAAAACCTTTAGGAATCCTCAGTGCAGATTCTGACTTATCATTTCCTGAAATGTCTGTTACAGAAAGCCATTTAGAAAAGCAGCTTTTAGATTTGGACAAAAGTATTAAAGACATCTCCTTTGAGGAACCAAAACCAGAAGGCATGCTAATAACATCACCGGAGTCCCGAGATACCTCACAAAATGGGGAGGAAGCACATACTGTCCAGGACCGTAAGCAGTTACATCACGAAAAGGATAATGACCAAAAACACGTGACAGAAAACTACCTTGATGTGGTATCTTCTCCTTCAGAAAAGATGATGGAAGCACTGAATCTCTTAAAAAAAAATGCTGTTGCTTTTCGAAGCTATAGTAGTCCAATTAATGTATCCAACATATCTGAGCCATGTAGCATGGCCTCCTTAGATATAATGGATCTTTCACCTGCTTGTAGTGGCTCTTACCCAACCGCTATTACTCCGTTACAGAAAGGAAGACCCTATAGGGCCTATCAGGTATGTAAGGAGATGTGTAGGAACTCTGCAAGCATTAAAGACTAGTGGTCTCAAATTGTTTCAATTGTTAATTTGGGGAAAATTGAAGGAGTTTGAGGTAGCCTGTCAAGGTGACCCTTTGTCAGGCTCTCCCTTATTGCCCTTGTGGGGCCAAAATAGTATCTGTAGGAGTTTAGTAATAACTGCATGTCCACTGGCTTGCTTCTGGTTTAATGTGCACTTGTCTGTCTGTGTTTCTTTAGAAATACTTTGTTCTTGGTGAACTGGTAAAGAAAGCCTGTGCTACTTTGTCTCATCCTACTTTTAGTGAGTACAGTGTGGTACTTCCTGTGAGTAATTACAGGTTTTCTGATGTAATGGGAAGTCTATCTTTTTCCCATCCTGCATCACTCCCAAGATGGTCTGAAAATGCTGTTCAGCTGTTGTAACTGCTATTGTGCCTATTCTGTTTTATTTTTATCCTGGTAAAAGTGATGGTGTGCGATGTACTGTCAGGTACCAACTGCAAGTCTGTTACAAAGGTTGATTTAAACACTAATAGCTGCTTGTGGGTTATAAAGTGTTTGCTTTGACCTTTTTAATCCTTCTGACAGAAAGTAAAAATCTTATTGCCCTGAAGTAAGTTAGAGCCTTGGTGAAGTAAAAGTATACTTTTCAATTAGTGTTTCCTGTTCTGTTTGGCTTAGTTTTGCAAGACCTTCATCCAGTTACCTAGGTCCTAGTTGCAGGATTTAAAATTTTCCGACAGAACTGGGAGTGCATTGAATGGTTTGGTATAACATTCAGGGTGTTATTTTTAGGAAAACCTTTTTCTGATGTCTGTCTGAATTGTGAGCTTCTGTTTCATCTGCATAAAATTTTAATTTACTATGAAATTCAGCCTGCATTCAGCTGAAATGTAGTCACAGTAGTATGTCCTGAGAAATAAATTACTGATAGCATTATATGGTTTTGTAACTTGATCAGGAGGATGCCTTTCTCATATGTTTGTGATTCTTTGCATCATTGCAACCTGATTACCTGTTTTCTATATTAATAGTGGATTTTGTAGCCTTATGGTATAGTGATAATGCTACACCAAAGAGGAAGTTGGAAACAAAATTATACAAGACAAATGGCAATCGTGGGTATATTGAAAAATAAAGAATGAGAGTCTCTGCAGGATAATTTAGTAGAATCTCCAGGTTATAACAGGAAATCTCACATTGCAGTCAGTCTTATTTGCTATGAGAATGTATCGACCTCTTTGCGAGCCTGTGTATTTTATCTTCAAATAATAACCCAAATTATTTTCACAAGATTTGTATAAACATTCACTAAGTCTAGCTTGAGCAGAACTTAATCTACTGGTATGCAACATGTGAGAAAATTTGGGATTTTATGTATATGCTTTTTTTTTCATTGGCTAAGATTAAGAATGCTGTGCTACAATTGAAATATATTTTGATGTTCTATTTAGTAGGTTACCTTCAGATTTTAGTTCGGAAGAGGACTTTCAGATTAGTTGGGGTTTTGGTTTTGTTTTTACTTTTTTTTTTTTTTGAGACGTTACTTGTCAATTTAATGCTGCAGGAAGAACTCAGAAAAGTGTCTCGAAGAGCAGGTATCAACTTTTTATGCTTCAGGATGGTTGAGATGAAGTGGAAGCACATTTCACAGTTTTTCAGGGAATGTATGTTTTGTGGCACGTTCTTGACTTGAAGTTAAGTATCAACTGTTACACCTGTTACCGGAGATGGGAGTTTGCACTGGTTTTGTTTGACATCTGAAATCTCTGTTGCCTCTTTTAAGACTCCTTGTCAGGGAGATGCTGGCACACCATATAGGACTCCAAAGAGTGTAAGAAGAGGAGCTGCCCCAGTGGAAGGTGAACGCATCCTAGGGACCCCAGACTACCTGGCACCTGAACTGCTTTTGGCAAAGCCGCATGGTGAGGCAAACAAACCATGGAGTTTGTAAATACCTGAAAAGTCATATATTCACATTTCTAAGTGTCTTTAGAGCTCTAAACTCTTCCAGTAATGAAGTAGTGAGTTCTTTAAAAATTCCTAGTGCTTAGATTTTGTCAGTATGGATAGCTGGGTTCACTTCAGCTGCTCCTTCCATTTACTTTTTTCACATGACTGGAGGTTTTGACTGTCTGACATAGTCTTGCCTGCTGCCAATCTAATGGTTTGGAAGTTGTGTTTGGGGCAGCCTGAGACTTGTGTATGGCTTAGGATGACCAAGTTGTACTTCCTGAGTGTTCTTAAAGATTCTTGAAAGGTGGGGAACTTGATGAAATTTAGTGTGAAAGGATTAAGCTGCTGATTATTCTTAGACTGTATTCCATATGTATTGATGTTGAAGTGTTACGTGCATCCAGACAAGTTTATAAAGTTGTATTAAACTCAGTTATTCTGAGTCACCTCGTGAAACCCTTAATATTTCTCACAGGAACTTCCATATAGCAGACAGCAGTAGCCATCGAGTATTTTTCTGGCTAAATACTATAAGAAAATAAAATAGCATAACTTTGAAGTGCATGAATTCCTTTGGCCCAAATCCTGACCTCCAGTGGAATCAACAGGAAGTCTAAAGTATTTTCCTGCTAACTTGCAAGAACTATTAACAAAAACTAGTTGTGATGTAGCTCTGATACATTTGTTGTATTTATAATTACATTTTATTTCCATCTGAAAAGTATGCTTTTACTTGGTAGAGCTGATAGTCTTAGGAAAATTGAGATCTTCATAGAGAAAATACTGATTACTGGTCTGTGGAACAGTAAAATTCTGCTGTACACAGCCAATATACATTAACTAAAACTGCATGGGGAGATTTAACAATTTAACTAACAGCTAAAATTACTAAACATAAGCAGTTGTTAGTTTGCACTTCCATTTAGGAACCCTGGGTACTCAGCAGGTATTAAACTGGATAATAGTTTGGAAATACAATCAAGTGCTACTGAGACAATGTGAAACTTGGTTGCAAGGTGGCTTCCATGCAATTATTGAGTTGTTTTCAGGTCTTCAGTAATAACTTGCAGAGAGTATGGGTTTTGTGTTGGGAAATGTCAGATTTCCCACTGCCTTTAGCGTAGCCAGGGTTTTCTGGTTTTGGAACTCAAACTTTACCTCACTAAATGTTTCTAGTGTTGTAAACTTGCTTGTGAATGTAGTTCTAATTCTAAACTATATTTATGTCATGGCACTGTTTTATTTGGTTGTAGAGAGGAGGGTGCTGGCCTCTTCTCCCAAGTGACAGGGGACAGGACAAGAGGAAATGGCCACAAGCTCCGTCAGGGGAGATTTAGGCTGGACATTAGGAAAAAAATTTTCACAGAAAGGGTCACTGGGCACTGGCACAGGCTGCCCAGGGAGGTGGTTGAGTCACCGTCCCTGGAGGTGTTTAAGGGACGGGTGGAAGAGGTGCTAAAGGGCATGGTTTAGTGTTTGATAGGAATGGTTGGACTCGATGATCCGGTGGGTCTCTTCCAACCTGGTTATTCTGTGATTCTATTCTATGATTCTATTTCTGTTTCTAACTTAGATTTAACACTGCCAGGTTTATTGTTGAGTTACTATCTTAAGAAAAACATCTGCATTCCTGTGCTTTCAGAGAATCATACTTGATATTTGATGTATGCATTTGTTAGTGACTTTTGCGGTAATTGTAATGTTCTTGCCTTGTTATCTTTTTACATGCAGGGACTCTGATCTCTGGTGAGTTTACTATATGCTGTGCAGAAAAGGAGTGCTCTGTGAACAGTCAAAGTACAACTAGATCACAGTTTCAAAGAAAACTGTTTGGGTGAACAATGTTTCTGTATAGAGACATGTCCAGTATGCACTCCACCTAGTGTGTGGTGCTTCTTCTAAAGAATCAGGAAATGCCAGTGTTGCTATAACTAGGCTATCAAATCACACATGTTAGCACCGTATTTCAGGAGTAGTCAGCATTCTTAAAGGCACTGTGTAACAGGAAATAAACCAGAGACACTTTTTCTCATTGCCTTTCACTTTGTGATTGGTCTGTATTTTGTGTGAGTGAAGAAAGCTCAAACGCTCAAGACCTGGTATTTGTTTCTTGCTTTGAAGACATGATTTAGGCAGGGATATGGTAGGAGTTAATCTAATCTTTAGTTAAATTTTGGGTGGAAAAAGTTGCTGCTGAAACTTGTGTTACTACAGTGTTTAGAATTGTGCTCTTGTTAGACTTTGACTGAAGCTGGGACTATTAGCTGAATATCCAAGCTCCTCTAACAGGGACGTGATGTCACTGCTTTGATAGGCTGAGCTTGGTGGGGCATTCTTGCTGCTGTTAAAAGTGCATTAGATTACAAGTTGTGGATTTCAGTTTTCAGTGTTACTAAACTCAGTCAAGACTTTGAAATGGCTCAAAACATTTATTTTCTTAACTTGGAGGAATCTTACTTTTTACATGCTAAAAGCCTTAAGAAAAATTAGACTTCCGGTCTTTCAGATATTTTTTGCAGCAAGTGTGGCATTTATTCCTTATACAGTGGAGTGGGCTTGGCTTAAAGATGCAGAATGCTTAGAATGCATGCAGTGGTGCCTGGGACTGCTTTGCCTGCTTGTTTTTAAGTGGGTTAATAAGATGAGTTTGGCAGAAAAAAAGCCTGGAACATGGAAAAAACCCAAGATTATTTAAAACAGAGGAGAGGTAGCTAGTAACTACATATTGCCTTCATCTGCTTCAGCGTAATAGAAAGTAATTCCAGCTTTCTGCATGCTGGCTTATCTCTGCAAGCTGTAGTCAATAGTTTAATGTAAATTTAGACAAATTATAATTATGTTCAATAGTATGAATTTTTATGGTCTCAGAGAACAGAAAGGTACGGGCTATAACACTGAGCATTTACCCAGTCTCTAGAGCAGTTGTTAAAGGCAACTGTTTCTTATCAGAAAACAATCTCTTGGAGAAGTCAGCTCCTAGATTGTCTGTGATGGGAGTTAATAATTAGATTGTTCTCATGAGCCCCCTAGCTTTTATCAGTAAACCCTGGTATTATCTGTAGTGAATAAAGGAGCAGACTGGCTTCAAAAAGCCCTTTAATGTACATAGTCATCATACAGAAGATTGAAAACATAAGATACTTGTCTCTTCCTTTATTTCTAAGAAATTTTGCAGGATTTAAATGCTCTTCAATTTCTGCCCTTGCTAATACTCAAATCTTTGCAGATATCACTAAACATTTGTGTTAGAGTAATGACCTAGATTTCTCTTATCAGGTTCTGCTGTAGACTGGTGGGCCCTTGGCGTTTGTCTGTTTGAGTTTCTAACTGGAATTCCACCTTTTAATGATGAAACACCAGCACAAGTCTTCCAAAATATTTTGAAAAGAGGTAATCTGTTTCAGTAATTGGGGAAAGTATGTGTTACTGACATCTGTTGTATGGTTTAAATTACCAACTTGTCTGCATGTTTCTCTGTAGATATTCCCTGGCCTGAGGGTGAAGAAAAGCTGTCTGATAATGCCCAAAATGCAATAGATATTCTGCTGACAATTGACAGTACTAAAAGAGCTGGACTGAAGGGTTGGTATCAAAATTTTCTTATGTTCTTTGCAACTAATTAAAAAATTCAAAGTGGTGATGTCCTTCTCCTGCAACCTCAGACTAATTGTCATGATTTGGCCCTGGCCTGGTCTGATCAGCAGCTAAACGTCAGCACTTGTGATCCCAGTCCCCCAAAGCTTAGCTGAAAAGCTAATAAATGAATTCTGTCGTAGCTCAAAACAGAATACTAAAACTTTATCAGTTTAGGTTCCATGGTGCCTGAACACTTAAATTGTAGTATTTTCTTGTATTTTTACCCCTTTGAATGATGAAATTTGGGTGGGTGGGGATGTCTTTTATTGAACCTTTGTTTTGCTACAGATGTTTAGTGTTTGACATCTGAGGCATCAAAGTTCACTCTTAGTGGTAACTCGGTAACAGGTATTTGTTCTTATTGAACTGATTTTAGGAACCTTGATTAAAGCCCGTAGTTTGGGAAAGAAGCCTGTCTCCCAAAGTTGATTCAAAAGGGCTTTTTTTTTTTAAGGAATCAGCCTGACTTTACTGAATGCATAGGGGAACACATAGTTAGACAATATATAGTTAGGTTATATAATTTTTCTTTTTTTTCCTGTTAGAAGGACTTAAACATTTGCTGTTGTAACAGTGACTGATTTTATAAAAACAAAAACATGAAGAAAGTTTAGAGTGAGATGTTTTGGGAAAAGGGAAAGAAATCTCCTGAAGAAAAGGGAAGGAAAACTCCTGAAGAAATCACTAGAGATGGAAATGATTATGGAACTGCTTACTTCAAAAGAGACTGAAAGCTAGAAGCTAAAACCAGGCCAAATCAAATTAGAGAAGACACATGGTTATAAATTAAAATCATATCAATAGGGAGTTCTGTGGCTCTTAATGTCTCCTAAAAAACATCTACTGTCTTAATTTGAAGGTGTTTTAGTTAAACACAAGTTATTGTCTTTATTCCTGGATATTGGGGTAAAATGTAATTGCCTCTCATGCACAGAAATTTAAACCAGCTGACATAAAGATTTCTTCTAATTGGAAGTTCTTGAAAATTCATTCTTTGTTTGGACCTTTAACTGTATGATTATCGCATTCATAGGCCTCTGAAGTAAAGCTGGATGAGTAACAACCATTCTGTTTTCCTCACTGTAACTGAGTTTCCACCACTTTCTGTCACCATCTCCCCCCTTCCCTACAGACGTGCTCTGCCTCTTTCTCCAGTGTGCAGCTTAACTTACTGAGAAATCCAGTTGTATCATGGCCTGGTGCTGTGATTCGAGCAGCTCAGGCTTTCCAGACAAGAGAAGCTTTGAAGCAGCATCTGGCAGAGAACACTGGTATCCAAAATCTGAGTTTGTTCTTTCACCCCCTCTTCAGAGATGCAGGCAGGAGCTGAATGGCTATGGCACATGTTAATGCTGCTTTGGAAGAGACAATGAAGTCTGCTCACCCCTTCAGCTGGGGGCAGCTTTTGGTACACGAGTACTTTCTTAAGAACAGAACTTATCTACAGTTCTGGGATAGTGGATCTCTGCAGTGTCCTGCTGCACATGTAGTTGCTGAAGTTATTAGGAGGAGTAGTTAGAAGAACCCTCTGATTTATTGCCTTTTGGCTAAAATAAACTTTATTGCTGCATGATATTACTTGATCAGGAAATGTAGAAATAATGAGCAGGTATTCATGTCTTACTCTGTCAGCTAAAAGCCTGCGGTATTAAAGTCTGTAGAATCATAGAATAACCAGGTTGGAAGAGACCCACCGGATCATTGAGTCCAACCATTCCTATCAAACACTAAACCATGTCCCTAAGCACCTCGTCCACCTGTGCCTTAAACACCTCCAGGGAAGGTGAATCAACCACCTCCCTGGGCAGCCTCTTCCAGTGCCCAATGACCCTTTCTGTAGTGGGTGTTTGGCTTGGTAGAACTTCCACCTCCTTCTAAATGTGACTTTTACCTGCCTTATTTTTCTGCTTGCTTGATTTTTGTGGCACAGGTGATACAAACCCATGTTTTCACTTCACTCAGCTGAAAAGATGCTTTCTTGGATTGAACCAAAGTAGCAAAGCCGTTTTCACCAGGGAGTGTTGTTTCCAGGTTATACAAAAGCCATATCGGATCCTGTGTGTTAGGAAGTCACCTTCCAGTCAGAGTGGACAGGGCAGGAGTGTTCTCCTGGAGTCATTAGATATCCCACCCTTGGGCTGGGAAAGAGGAGTCTGGTGGTGTGTGGTAGCTTGGTCATTAGGGTGTTCAGACTTGTGTGTCTTGTGGGTAGGCCAAGGGGGGCAATACAAAGCAGCAAAAGGTAGGTGGCCTGGAGTGGCAAGGGGTGGTGGTGTCTCCCTTGTGTCCACTCTGCACAGGACTTCGGCAAAATTAGGAACAGACTTTGAAGTGATGCTTAAAATTTGTGTGGCGCCCTGTCATGAGTAATGCCCCCAGCACACCTCTGATCCACGATGTGTGCTGTGCAGATTGGGTTCTACAGCTGGACAAAGACAGTTCTTTGGTGTGACAGTATCTAAATCCCACTGGGGCTGAGGGGAATCAAAACCCAATTGCAGTTTGTGCTGTTGTGAATTTCCCAAACAGTGAAATAGAGCAAACCTACTGGCAGCTGTGCTTCAAGGGAACAATGTGACTATGGGGCTGGGACTAAAGAAAGTTTATAATGCCTGTATGAACTTCTGTTTTAGAACTGAAACATCACCTGCTCTTTCATGGTGTGGACTGGGATAATCTACAGAATCAAACTATGCCGTTTATACCTCAGCCGGATGATGAAACTGATACCTCTTACTTTGAAGCTAGAAATAATGCTCAGCACCTGACTGTGTCTGGATTTAGCCTGTAGCATGAAGATAAGTGAACTTTCTCCATGGTCTTGGACACTTCCAGGTTGTCCTATAACACTAGTTTGGTCTTAACTAAGTTTCCTTGGCAGATTTAGAGTGTGTTTTAAGTTATCAGTCTGTTTTTATTATTGTATCGTTTATTCTGAAGTGAAACTACTGTGTGAAGCTTGGCTGGTATCAAGTGCCTTCATGCTACTTTTTATCTCACTTACTGCACCTTACCAAGCAGCCAGAGCGCTGTATTTCTTGGAGTTAATAACACTTGGCAACAATGGGGCTTTTTTTAGTACCAATCAGTAAATGCCAGTTAGAAGCTATAAGTTATTTATCAGTTGAACATAATAGGGAAGGGATATGAAAGCATGCTGCTTGTATCTGATTTTAACTTACCTGTTTGTGGTTCGCTGTAACAGTTTGGGAGTAATCCTTTGTGACCAGTTTGAATGCACACCCACTGTGCAAAGCGAATGTGTGTTCGAGGTGGGAAATCAAAATCTTAATGCAGCGTTGAAATGCGTAACTCTTGTTTATCTTCTCCCAAGAAGGGTTAAAAGAGACACTGTTGTTCAGCATTCACTCAGCTAGACCTGGCATACTAAACTGAGGGTTTTTCCATTGGCTATTGTGCTTTCCTAGCGAAATGGGGTAGGGAAAGAATACTTGGGGCAAGTCTGTTTTAAATGGGTGCAGTGTAACCACTGACACTGTAGGAAGATGGACGGAACAGCCTGTTTTAGAAATTAGTTGTTTTAAATAGAAAATGCAGAGTATGCTGGCTCCCTCATGGCAGATGGTAGAAAATAAAAAATCCACCGAGTGTTAGCTAACAAGTGAAGTGTTATTCATTCTTTAATACAGAGCAGCTTCAGACTATAATGCATTGCATAATAGCCAACTTTTTCTGTAAACTCGTAACTAGATGTCACACTTGTAACTTAAGTCCCAGTAAAATCTATTTCAGTATTATAAATCCTAATCAGGGGAAGCATATTTAAGTCTGTTTTCAAATGCAACACAGCTTGCGCTTGCTAGGTTTTAGAGGTTTGTTCCTAGGTGATTCTGTTTAAATTATCTTCAATATTTCTCTTGCACAGGTCTCTTTCTCAGCTGACTTACTGAAGATTTTTATTGCTCAGGTTTGTGCCTGCTAGGTAAGGCCCAGTTGTGCTAAATGGTGGCACCAGCAGCCAAGCATTTTGCTAGACATGTTTGCCAAGTGGCTTTTACGTCTCATGAACTGACCCTTCTTGCAAGGGGAGCAAGTTGTCCCTTCGTTGCCCTGGGACAAGATGATTTCCTGATGGAATTCTGAGCAAACAGTGTCTGCTAGGCTTTCTGCTGTCCCCTCAGGTAGCTGGGAAAGGAATGGGAATGGTGGAGAGAAACAGTAGTTTCTAGAAGGACCAAAAGAGTGACTTCTTAACAGCTCAGAATGGCAAATCCCAGCTCTAGGTGTAATAACTCAAACATAGGGAAACAGCACCTGGGGCAGTTGCCTGTCACTCCCTCTGCTAATGACCTCTGTTTCAGAAGACTTCTAAACTGCTGAATCTTACTGAAATGAACGTTCCCTGAAAAAGTTTGAAACCAACATGCATTACTGAAGCAGGATCCATAGACAGCATTCTCTGCATACGATGAGTTCTTCAGCCTTTCTCCCGAGTATAGTTAGAATATATAAACTGTGGAGGAGGAATACCTCAAGTCATCACTAGTAATTTATACTATTTATTTTTCCATTTATAGTAAACTGGTTTACAAAAACTACTCCTACAAGAACAAATCTCAGTTTCAGGCTGAGGAAAAAAAACTCTAAAAATGTGTAGGAAACAATGTGAACTAAACACAACAGCTCTGTCCTCAGTGCTGGTTACAGCTTGTTCCTGTTTTGCAGTGTATTAATACATTCCCTTCAAGGTGGAAAAATAGTCACAGAGGTCTGGCCTAAAGGAAACTTCTTGCCCCTTGAAGTCATTCTTAATTTGCTGCAAGGGTCAAGTAAGTGTCTGTCCACCCTTACCACTGAAGACTTGCAGCGTCCCCTTCTCTTAATATCTAGCGTTTGTATATCCTGATCACCATAAACATGAGTTGAATTGAACATCTTATTTGTTAGGGTTTGTAGTGCGGTTTTGTTTGTGGGAGTTTATGGTTGGGTTTTTTTGTTGTTGAAGTGAATCCTAGCTTTATTCTTCAGCATGGAATTCCTTGCCAACTCTTAATCCTGTGGGTTTTGCCCCACTTATTGCTTGACTTGAAATGCTACAGTGAAAAGTAGGGAAAGCTGAAATGTAATAGCTGAAAGCGATAGAAAAGTTTCTTCTCATCAGTCAGCAGCTACAAATATTTGTGTTAGGTGGCAAAAAGCTTCTGGTCCTCAGAAGCTGTGGAATTCTGCTTTGCAAGCACTCCAGCTCCTGCCTGGTGATTGTTGAATGCCTAAAACTTTCTTTGTGTTCATAACCTACATACAAATTCTGTAGCTTCCACATGATCTTGGAGGCCAGTTGATCAGCTAATAGCTGGGCAGAACTGCGTTAAAAGCTGCAGAGATCAGCACATGCTGCACTTTCTTACACCAAGAGCAGGCTTGGACAGCTCCTGCTACGCAGAACTTGCTGTTCTGCAACCCAAAATAGTGCTCTGCGCTTGGAGGCCAAAACACTGAAATGCTGCCACGTGTTCTTGAGCGAGTAAAGGTTCCAGATTGAGCACAATCAGGCTCACTGGTTACTCTTACAGTAAAATG
Organism: Clamator glandarius; assembly: GCA_033459285.1. Classification (NCBI taxonomy): domain Eukaryota; kingdom Metazoa; phylum Chordata; class Aves; order Cuculiformes; family Cuculidae; genus Clamator; species Clamator glandarius. The sequence continues at coordinate 767,547 of JAUNZM010000475.1, read as the reverse complement.
CCTTCTTTTCCTCTCTACTATGTTCTCAAAAAAATTTACTTTGCACATTTTTGTGTAAATATATAAAATAAAATAGTGCAGTCCTGCTCTTGCCGCTTCTGCCTTTTTTTTTTCCTAGAGGTGGGAGGCTGGGAGGTGGGTTTTCACACAAAGTAAGCCTGACTCTTTCCCCCTGCCCCAGCCCAGACAGTGATTACAAGCAGGGAGCTGCCTTGTACTTTCCACTAGAGGTGTGAGTGTGTGCTGTGGGCCAAGCTACACCTGTGTATTCCCTGGCCTGGCATCTAAGAGCTGGTTTGTAACCTCTCCTATAACCACTGCGGGCTCCCTCTCCATCAGCACTTACTGCCTTGTCACAGACCAAAGCAGGAGTGGGCACAGGGCCCTGAAGACAGAACAGCTGCCCCCCACACTTAGAGCTGGCTCTGCTCTGCTTCCCTCCACTGAAAATGCAATAGGTGGGGGAATGTCTTCTGTCTGGTTTCATCCCTTTAGATGATTCACAGCAGTAAACTAGATACAGGCTCTACTCTACAGCCAAAGCTGCTGTACAGCATGTATTAAACAGTAAGGAAGTTCAAGATAAAACACAAAATATTAAAGGAGTGATTTATTGAATGATGAATAAATAACAAGGAGGGCACATGCCTACATTTATTTCTGTGGGAAGTTAGCAGGTACCTTGGGACTGTCCAGACTGCCACCCCAAACCAGACACCGACCTGGAACAGAGCTAGAGGTACAGAGGACGTGCTTTGGCCTGGCAGGAGCCTGGCTGCTTCAGGAGGGTTTCTTTAAAATGACCATCAAGCTAAGCTGGAGCAGCCTCCCTGTGTGAGCATCTCTATCCTCTTATCTCAGCAACTTGAAGGTACACGCACAATGGCTTCAGGTTGCAGCAGAACTTCCCTTCCAGCAAACACAAAAGGTTCAGACTGGATTTTTCAGTAAATCTCATGCCAAAACTCATCTCTGGGAGATGAGGGCACCTGACCCTTACAGCAGGCTACAAAGAGGTTCCCATAATTTAATATTTTAATTCCTGTTTACAATAAGGAAAGCAGAAGAGAGGAAAAGTACCTCCTAAAAATCCACCCTCAACTAAAATCAAGACTGTTTTACCAGAGTAATTTTAAACATTAAACTCCGTGATTACATTTTTATACAGTATAGCCTGTATGAAAAGCATCTTCCAAACTATATAAGCTTTTCAGGATGGCCAAAAAATAGCTTTCCTCAAAAATCGTTTGTAATGCGCAGTCCAGGAGGAGAATGAAAGCCTGTCAATAATATGGTGAAGTAGCTCAAGATTCAGATCTTGCACGCAGACTGTTACATCTTTATAAACCTTTATAGCAAATGAACGTCTTAGATTTCTGTCAAATCTAATTGTAGCACATTTCTCTCTTCCAGAGATTTAGACAATTTCTATATTAAGTTATTTTAAAATGAAGTCTAAAGCATGCTTTAGGCAAGTAAATTTCACAAGGCTGTAACTCTCTGGTTAATAAAATACTCTTAAAAAAAAAGACTCAGGACCAAAATTAGCTGGAAAGTTTTGTTTTGAAAGGAAGCAGAAAGATAAGAGAGAAAGAAGTACCAGAGCTGATATTTTTCATAATATGATTTGGGAAAGGTCAACAACAGATGCAGGGCAGATTAAATCTTATTTTAATTTGACAAACTGACAACAGGAAATTTCGAGAGCACTGAGCTTTTTACAGTCTTACACTCAGAGAACTTTCATCTCATTATAAAGCACCTCGTGCCTAAATTATGTATTTCAGTTAAAACAAGCTCCTGTCAACTAGGGTACAGTTATTAAAGTTAAGAATATATGGTGCAGCCTCTTTAGGTGGATACCTTGTATCACAAACCACTTCCAAACTTATATTTGACAGTCCCTCTGTTATTAGTGGCTCTGCCTTTCAAGACAGTTCTCAATTCCCAAATCTCCTTTACAATCTTAAAGGATAAACGAAGGATTCTTCTTAATTTTTACATTAAGATTTGCCTCGCACTGGTTTTGCAGGAAAAGTAACCAGCTAAATTCCTCAGAGCTGTATTGTATTTTTCCAACAGCTTACAATGTATTGAAGTCATACATTATTAGTGCTTTCATCTGGTAATACAGAACCCTGGGGAAAAACAGGCAGGGAGGTTGTGAGTGTAAAATTATTTCTAAGTTAAAGTGACGGTTTTACGCTTACTCTTTTCAAAGATTTCCTTTACCAAGACGATATTCTCTCCATCATCTGACATCAGCAAGACCAGGAATTACCGAAGGTCCATCCATAAGCACATTCCAAAACAGTTAATGTTCATATGGTTTCGAGGATAGCATTATTAAATTAATTTCATTTGTAACCTAGGAGCTGTGAATCATTCAAGTTTCAATAATGTTAGTCCTTAAATGTCTCGCTCAAAGGTAGTACAAAATGTTACTACAACAGATGGAACCGCATCCTGGGTCCTGAGATTCTATGAGAATTCAGAATTTCTTCGCTTGCTGGGGCCATCGTCTCCAAGCAGTCTTTATAAGAAAAGTCATGAATTCTCAGTTCAGTTTTCTAGAAGAGGAACCAAAAAAAAAAAAGAGTTTAATGTACCTTCAGGTGAGATTTTATGTATTTTATGTCCTATCTAAATAACACAACCTACTACATATTGGTTTAAACAGACAAAATGCAGTATATACGCCCTATTGAACACACGCTTTTACCTTCGCTTTCTTTGAAGATACAGATGTACCAACCACTGGGCAACGAATGGCCATACAATAGCAAAAGCTAAAACAGCAGGAGAAATTTCAAAGGGCCACCATGATGGTTTCTAGAAGAAACAGAACAAAATTCTAGTCAGCAAGCTGTGTGCACATAGTGACCACCACTTGTATGTTCTGTCACTTCAAATGCTACTGTATTAAAGCAGAAAATACTAGTAAGACAAAAAAAACCCCAGATTTATCTATTAAAAAACTACTTAAGACACAGATTATTTTTTATCTTGTCCTCAAGGGAGAGACAATACAAAAAGCTCATACTAAGCACTAGATATAAAACACTCATCTCATCTTTATTCACTATTCACACTGCTTTTTACAAACAGAATAAACAATATTTTACCTTGTCAGAGGAGGTGGGCTGATAATTTGACTGTAGCGTTGCAGATTTTGCCTTTAAGTACAAAGAAAGGCTGGTAAGTATGAAACCAGAAATTGCAATTAAACTTTTTCTGCTTCACAAAATGAGAATATGAAGTTTTTCATCTTGTGAAGGCTTTGCAATCTCTATATATGACAGTTTAAGGAACAGAACCACCTCATGAAGCCCCCCTTTCACCACCTAGTTTCCAATTTAGGTCTCATGTTTCTATTACTCTTTACAGCACTTTAATCACATCTCTGTGTTAAAAAGTGAACCAGTATCACTTACTGGATCTCTTTACAGTTTTTCAAGGCCCCCCCGCCCAACCTGTTATCACAACGTTTTCTACTCTAGTCCAGCCCCAGCGGCTGTGACCCAGAGTAGAAATTCCAGCAGTTTAGTTTCCATGTCAACACTAGCCTATACAAAGGCAAACAATACTGGTTTAGTCTGCCCTGAATTAAATCTAACAGCATAAAGGGAAGATGTTTGTATGCAAACATCAGATGCTTGAATAGCTGTGACAGCACAATATTGTTATTTTAATAAATCCTTTTCCCTGGCTGCCTCAGATATGGAGTATGTGTATCCCATAGGATACTGCTTGTACTGCACTCTTATTCTTGCACAGTGTATCAGCAAGTCAAGCAAACCCAAATATTTTAGGTTGCTGGTTCTACTCTCCTGAATATACAGTATTTCCATTGAAACAGAAAGAAAAAGAAACACTTTCTATAAATATCTACACTTGTTTAAGACTTCTTTTGCCTATCTTGTATACAGGTTATGAAATTCCAAGAAAGCTGGATTACTTTGCAGGGAAAGAATGCTATGAAAAATCAGCCTTCTGCTAACTGAAAAATGGAATTTCTGCCTGCAAACATTTACTAGTTCGGAAGATTAAGATGATTTCTCACTTCTTTTGAAAATGCTTTGAGATCTGATGAAGAAATCATTTGGGATCATGTATTACTAACATTAACTATGGAATCTCCACATAGTGACTGTGTAATGTGTATATGTAGCAATAACTAGGGCTAAGATCAGTCTCATCAGAAATCAGTAAAATAATATACAATTAATTTCTAGGCCAAAATGCATGGTTTTGCTCACATGTACAAGAGTCCTGAATTATGTTCCTGAGAAAAGGTACCAATAAGAAATTTTAAGTTGAAATAAATTACAAAATATAACTGAAAGGTGTTCACACTTTAAGAAAATATTGTCTGCAATTTTAACTTGAAAAAACCTAAAAAACATCTATGGAAATTTAATAAAAAAAATCAAATAACTTCAATGGATAATACCTGTGATGCTGCAACCGCCTCTAGCATATGCAACCTCTGCAGGACGTTCTGCATGTCTTCCTGTAACCGCATCAGCACTACTGCAATCTGTTCGTTGAGGCTACTCCTGGGTCCTCTGTCTGACCCCCAGCGCTCTCCATCTCCATCTCCACTACCCATCTGTCCACTCTGTGAACCATCTCCTAGAGGCTGAAGTCTATGCCCTACATTGAGGAAGAAAAAGAGATACATAAAACACAGAATGGGCTCTCAGCTCTACTGAAAATGGTTTTTAAGTGTTCGGTTTTCTCTCTCCCAAACTCTGTGTGGTACTCCTAGTCACAGGCTATATTCAGACAGTTCAAAAGCACTGGGAAGTTTCTGCAACATCATTTGAGACGTTTCCCTACAGCTTCAGTGTGACTCTGTCATCCAAGGCCCTAGCACTGCATAAACATCTAGCAAAAAATTTATTAATTCACAGCCAGTAAAGCTCAGCAGAAAGTTCCACCCTAACAAAAAAGCAAGTAAGATCTCTCTTGTTTTCAAGGGTGAGTAAGTTTGACACTGTCACCAACTGGAAAACAAAGAACACTGTAGCAGTGATGAGAACAGATAATTGTCTGAAGCCTACAATACTCCTTGAGAACACACAGAGCTAACCTATCGTGTTTCCGCCTGCAAGGAGCAAACATAAGTAAAACAACAAAAGAGAGAAGGAGAGATGGTTAAACTAAACATGTTCTTCATAACAGTTTCCAACAGAAATGTTGTCTTTGGATCTTCTTTTAAATTTTTGCACCTGATGACATATAAGTGCCATACAAACAGGGGAGCTATATATAAATAAAATACTGCCTTTTATTTTAGTACAAGAAAAAAACCTCTACCCTTGTCTTTGCAGATCATACCACTGGAGCACGGTGCTGCTTCTACGTGACAGTATGACAGTACAATGGAATTAATAAATGCAGAGGTCCAACATAAATTGAACATCTGAACTAATATGCAATTAAGTTTTACAAGTCGTAATAGCATCAGAATTACTCAAAGGTGTGGCTAACAATCCAATTACATAGAACACAATGCATCACTGATACCTTTCCAAGTTGTTCTATGGTTTCAAATAAGACACCATAGAGGTATAAAAGCATATGCATTTAAAATTAAATATGTAACCTGTAAAGAAACTCTGCTTGTGTATAGACAGGTTTTGCAGATTACATTTCTAAAAAGACAGGTGCCACAAAGAGCAGCTGGTGTAAGGTGAGCTAAACCAGAAGAAGTCAATATGCTTACACAAGATCTCCATAGCACACAGAAGTCCTTCTGTAATACTTCTTATGAATGAGATAAATGCTCTGAAGACAAAAATTGTTTGCTACCCACTGTAATTAGGATTTTGCTGATTTTGTTTTGTTGTTGACAGACACACTATACAGCACGACTATCTTACTGGACAACGTTGACAAGTGCTTCTCAGGCACCAGTGACTTATGGCAGTCAGGAGAGTGCAGAAAACAAAAGCAGCATGAACAGTACCTCTCCCTCTTCTGACACCGTAGAAATCTGCTTTTTCTCCACCTTTCTTCTCCTTGTGAGGGCCCCCATTACCAGCTTTGCCATCTTCTCCTCCACACTTGACTTCACCTTGTTCTTGAGCTGCTCCTTCTACAGTATTTCCAGGTTGGAGATTCCCAAAAGTCATGCAAGTGTGCCTTGGAAAATCCATATTTTCTAAGAGAAGACTGTGATCTACATCCAAGAAATGGGATGAATGCTTTAAAGATCCTTTAGCTGATGTAATGATCTCCAAGGGCTACAAAATAACATTAGCAAGTAATTAAATTCTGTAAAATGTGAGAGTTAAAAGAAGCAGCAGCATCTCTACTTTCACTTTAAGAAAACACTTCACCCAGAACTAAGAGTTTTCTTTTAACAGCACGTTCTACAGGAAAACAACTGTTCCTTACTATAGTCTAAATGTCTTTTTCAGATTGAAAAAGTATTTGAGGCAACTATTCCACTTGGAACTACTCGAGACACTTCAAACACACTCAAGTATTCAGCAATCACTAAACCAGAACATTAAGATCAGAAAATGTTCAGCTTTCCCTTGTAAAATTGGCTTTGCTTCCTAGACAGTGAAGGGGTATCCTAACTTGCATTTGTGAGCCACACTGTCAGAAGTCACGTGGTATTAGCAAGCTTGAGCAGGTAGTGTTTACACTCACAGCAAAGACATCACATTGTTCATTATCAAGTTCAAAGCAGTGGCGTCACCCTGTGCCTCTCTTTAAAAGAAAGGTATCAACTTCTACCAACTTCTCACTCTAAAGTGGTGGTACTGTAAAAATGGATGACACAGGTAGTTGTTCAGGTCACAACTACATGTTCTGCAATGGGATGCCCGTAAGCTGATTCAAGCAACCCTCTGTTCAATGCAAGGACAAGCACTTGCACAAGCACATGCTGAGGCAGACAAGGGACCTCAGCCTGCTGAAAAAACACCATGAAAGAGCCAAACCAACCAAAACGAGAGGCAAAGAAATGGAAACTGCACCCTAAATGCCATTTGTCAAATAGCAGTTCATAAACCTCTATCATCAGAACTGGAGGACAGAGTGTTTGTTACATCTTTTCCAATAAAACCCTGTATTTAATTATTTAAATATACCTCTTCTAGTTTGAAGCGATCCATCTGTAGTTCTACTCGTATATTTACCGACATATACCTTAATATTTGTTATTTTGTTCAGAACTAGGATTCTTCTCATGTAGCCTGGGAAACTCAATTAAATAGTCTGAAACAAGCTCAAACAATACACAAGATGATGGGGAAATCACCTAGATAATAGAGCTTGCAGCACTTCTACCAAATCACCTTTCCCAACATGCCTCATTGCTCGCTAAAATTTTGATTTGCTAAAACGAATCCTCTAGATCACAAGGAAACACCTAGACAAGAGAATCATGCAACGTTAGAGTGCTTACTGTTTTTTCTGATCCCACACAAAATTCATATATTCCTCCCCAGAATATGGAAACTGGGCATTTGAGCACAATCTTACGAAGTCCCAACTTAAACTGGACCTCTGGAGGAGATCCAATCCAGTAAGTGAAATTAAGACCACAGTTGATACAATGAGCAGGAGCACAAATTCAATCAAAACTAAGCCAACACAGTTGATGTTCACCTTTTATATGAAAGTCCAAGATACACATTATGACCAAAGTGAGTACAAAAGAACGCAGGAATCATTGTCATCTCCACTTCTGTAGACCTAGGCCACTTTCAGGCACTGGACTACAAAGTCTTACTCTTTATTTATTCTAGGAAACAAATGCAGGATTCATCAGACCAGAAAAAGACCATGCAAAAAGCCCACAGTTACAAAGACATTCTGCTTCTTAGAGATAGCTCCATTCTGGTCCCCGCATATGTTACAGGACCCTAAATTCATTTGTGGACACAGCCCTTAGTTTCTCGGATGCCTTCTCCTCACAGAAATTCTGAGGGCAAAAATTTCAAGACTTTTAGATTGGCAGTAACCACATTGTAAAGGAGTGACAACAAAAACCAAGAGACTAAATGCAAGAAAGATGTGCATGAGTTATTCCATTCACACCTGCATTTCCAGGTGCACACAATAGATAGGAATTCATTTAAAAATAACCATACTAGTTTTAAAATACCCCTAGGAATACTAAGCCTCACCTCTTCTAGTCCAAGCTGCTCCATGGAGTCACAATAAACTTCACTGTCTGAATCACTGGTTAAGTGCTGAGTAGCTGAGACCTCTTCAGCATTCTCTTCATTTGCACCTGTATAGGAAGGAGATACAGATGCATACTTTGTAAATGTGAGCCAATCCTGGCAGAGAGCAAAAAAATAAGTTAAAATGTCTGTATGAGCTTCAATCATGCCCCTTTTATCCACAACTGTCATCCTATAGCTAGATTCTGAATAAAGAGGTTACATTAACATAGGAATTACATTTACTAATTGAAAACTGTACCTCATAATGGCATTTCTGCATTATAAGTTGATAATGCTAATTTTACATTGTTCATTCCACTCTCTTTCCTTAGCTCTGTATAAAGCAGTTTTGCCTAAAGTCATCTATTTGTTTAAAAATTATATATTTAGACATCACTTTCAACAAACTGGCATTTGTAATACGTTCAGCCTTTGAGAATGCCAAATAAGATATTAGTGATTTTCATTTCACTACAAATTTGCTTTCAAAGGCAAATAGTATTTGCATAGGTAGTAAAATTTCAAAAGAAAACAAATTATTTCTGTCTTTTGGGCCTCTCCGTCTCTGAATTAATCTTTCTCTCTGCAGAAGATCCTAAGGGAAAGCCTTATTTTAAACCTGTATTAAATTTGATCTTCTTTGGAGTATTCTTTCTTCAGGCTTCTGCAACTGAAAGATATAGCTCTGAATCCCAGGATTAAGCTTTCAAGAAAAGAAATATTTTCCATGAAAAACATGGAAATGAAAAAACAGTGTTGCACAGACTTACCTTGGTGAGTACTGATATTGGCTATTTCTAGGCTTGGCTCAGTTTTCTTTATTTCTTCCTCAGAGTCCAAGCCATTTAGGAGAGATTTGGTCTGGATGCCATTCTGTGTATCTGGGACGAAGTTGTCCTCGTAGCAGCCATTAGTAACAACACTTTCCAAATCCTTAGCAGTCGCTGATTCTGGTTTCACATTTTTAAATTCTGTAAAAGAACAAGAAAACCTTGCAAATAGAAACATATTTCTTCAAGAAGCTGACTTTCTAGCAGACTGAACGGATAATGTGTCAGCAGAACAAAATATACAAATGCTCCTAGACTCACATTCACAGGGATTGTTCTGCTCTTGTAAAATGCGTAAACATAAAAACTAATTTGCATAATGAGCAGATGATACTTAAGATATAAATAAGCAAATCCAAAGTAGGTCTCTGTGATAAATTAAATACAACTGCTAATGTCCTTAGAGAAAAAAACTATAAAATTCAAAATATTTAATTTTCTTTGATTTTCACTTGATGCTGGTATTTCTCAAAACTCTTTATGGACCCCTTAAATGAAATTTCTGCTTTATTTTCTCAGAAGAAAAAAAAAATTCAATTGTACTGTTATAGCCCATGTAGTCATTCACAGTGCTTATAAACAGCACAGGCAACAAAATCCAAGAACAATACAGTCTTATAGCTAACCTGACATAACTTTCTAGCTATATGACATAGCTCACAAATTTGTACTAGTTCAAAACTCAGACTGAGACACTGCCATTCCTCACACACACATCTATGTGTATTCACATCTAATTCTCCTAAAGTACAGCATTCGTGATCCTTTGGGATTTTCTGACACTTCAGTGGTTAAGAATAATTTTGGAAGAGACAATGGTCCAAATACAAAAATCATACCCTTCCCATTTAGCTGCAGTTCTTTTTCTTCCTCTTCACGAAGCCCTTCTTCTTCTGATTCTGCTCCACTATCACTACTTTCAGCTTTTCCATTCACAGCCTTTATATTTGGAGTGGAATTCATGACATTACTAAGGTCTAAGAAAAGATTAAAAGAGGAAAAAAAGATGTATTTTACAAGAGACAAACATACAACCCTCCCCCCCATAAATTCTTATGCACAGTTCTACATAAGTATTTCTACATTAGATGTACGAAATAATGTCAGCTTTACTTCCGTGAGCTCTTCCTTAATTAGTTTAACATTTCTCTTTTGTGCAAGATGAGGATTCTTAAAAAAATCAAAGAATTTAAGGGACAATTTTACCACTTCCAGTAAAAAAGATACAATTAAATACATCTTGACAATGACTCAAGCCTCCTGCATCAGGACAGAGCGATTAAGGTACAAAGACAGGACAGTTTCTACAAGACACTCGCAGATTTTTCACGTTGACTTCAAGGCTGAAGTCTGTCTGTTCTAATTGTCACCACAGCATTGCATTTGCATAATTCCTACATTCCCTTGACAGAATCTCAAATGATTCTTACACTTAGACTTAACGTTAAACAGCAAAATAATATTCTATTATACTGGATTTGCCAAACCAGCTCTGCTACTTTCTTTGCTGTAAGGTAACTTGGAGCCAATGGAAACCCCATTTTAATCTTGCAACAAAATGCCTTCCCACGTTCCTCTAGTTTCAAAGCTTACCCATACTGCTTTAAGAAACAACTAAAAAGGTAAAAAAACTTAAATTCTTGTACAGAAATAAAGAATACATTAAATATCCTGTTCAACTTGGTCTTACTGCATGGTTAAGGTCTCTGATGGGCACTCTGCATCACTCTTCTGGATTGTTTTAATCCAACTTCGATGGGAGATTAAAAAAAATGACTTCTTCATTGTATAAAGAAAACTGGAAACACTTGTCTGTCTTGTAGACTACAAGAATGTACATAATCTCATGCTCATTTTCTCAATAAAGGACATTTATTATTTGCAAGGAAATTTTTAACAGAAGAAAAATTCCAACGTATTCTCATAAACATGTTATATTAATTGCGAAACCTAATTCCAGAGATGTTTTTCTGAGAAGCAGCTGTGTGAAGAGGATAAGGTAGCAGTTAAGTCCTCATGGCATTATCATTAAGCACAGATACAGCTCCCTTGGCACAGTAAGGCAGGCATCACCCTCCCCTTTGAAACAACAAAGGGGTTGGGGCACAATCATCCCTGCGTTCTACCCAGTCGTGGGAGTAAACAGGAAAGACAAGACTAAGAGGTTGCTGGAGCACCTCCCCTAAGAGGACAGGCTGAGAGATTTCGGATTGTTCAGCCTAGAGAACAGAAGGCTCTGGGGAGACCTTATAGCAGCCTTACAGTACTTCAAGGGGGCCTACAGGAAAGCAGCTCATTATCATGGAGGATAGGATAAGGCGGAATGGTTTTAAGCTAAAAGAGGGAAGATTTAGTTTAGATATTAGGAAGAAATGTTTTCCTGTGAGGGTGGTGAGGCACTGGAACAGGCTGCCCAGAAAAGTCACTGATGTCCCAGTCCCTGGAGGTGCTCAAGGCCAGGCTGGATGAGGCTGGGAGAAACCCACTGCAGTGGAAGGCATTCCTGCCCATAGCAAATGGGTTGGACCTTTAAGATCTCTTCCAACCCAAACCATTCAATGATTTAGCCATGAAGGAAGGCGAATTAAAATTATAAACCTCCCCAACCTATAACATACTGCAGAAAGGCTCAGCTTCACTATAAACTTTTTTCTTAAGATTTGCTTTTTTCATATTAAAGGGAAGGTCTTTGAATATTCCAGGCATGTTCTCTGTTCTCCTAGTTTCGGTAAGGAGTATTCATTTCGGGAAATTTGTGATATATCACATACTTTTATTTTAAAAAGAGTTGGAACTGAGCGTAACTATCAACAGTAACAGATTTATGGTATGGGACACCTGAATAACTGAATTCTATCATGATCATATTTCTTCCCATAGTCATTCTTAGCAACATCACTCTTAAAGATCTTGAAGAGGCCCCGCTTTGATGCCTTCTGCGAAGAACACCACACAGAGTTCTGGACACCTGAAATACCACACTTAATTGTGTGCTTTTCCTCAAATGCCTTACACTGCTACGCCCAATTGCTTTTGCTGCACGGTAGAACTACAGCTTGCTGCCATCCTCCTTGTTAGTATCTGCTAAGAAACCAGCAATGACGACTAATACTGGGAGTGACAAGGCTAAAGACTAAACAGAGCCAATGAGAACATTAATGACGTCTAGAGCCCCTGTTGGTAGCTTAACGGATACTTCCCAAAAACCATATCTTTTAATATGAATGAGTCAAACAAGATAATAAAAGTTTATTGCTTTCAACTAATCCCACCCATCCCACCTCCTTTATTCAATTGCAGGCAAAGTGTTAGTAGCTTTTTCTGTTGCCCTCGTTCAGGTACTACAGAATCCCTCTTGGTTTATTATTTTCATCTCACTGCCTTCAATACCAGATTCTGAGATTTGTGACAAGAGTGTTCTAAACCAAAGCTGTACTGCTCTGTAGCTGTACAAGGAGTTACATTCTACTGTAAAAGCCTGACTGTTTTTTCTCACTGCCGCACAGTAAGAGTTGATGCAAAAAGAAAGAAGAGCTTAACAAAAGAAAATGTCGAGACGGAAAGGGTGAGAAAAAAAGACACGTAGCTTCTCTACAAGCTTCTACTACACATTTATTTTCTTGTGTCAGCTCTATTAAGAGAACTACAAAGAGCAACTCTAAATATATTTCTTGAAAGGCAGCACTACAATTCCTTTCCATGACCTGTATAACAGGGCCAAGTTTCTCAAAAAAAATGCATTTGATTTCTAACTCCCCATGTATTTCGATGTAATTTTTGTTACCCAGATGGGAGTTAGGAGCTTAAATGCCTCTATGGATCTGCCCTAGTTTGAGGGTCATTTTACAAAGAAAAGCCAGGTTTTTCTCAAATGCCTTGTATTTTTTGTTTCTGAAAGGCACAGAATTCTTCTACAAAATTAACATGCACTGTTGAAGCTGTACTGATGGGTGGCTCAGCACAACACAGTATCCTCACACAAGTCCCACTTCTTCCATTCTCTGTAAATGCCAGTGTAATTGTCTACAACAGCAGGTGAAACAAATCAAAGAATTTAACTAGCTGCATACACCTTCATAATTTAATAAAAATTATGTGCTTTTGTAATATTCTGTAACTTTACTATCTGCACAATAGTGGCAAAACCTTAGCCACTGAAAGATTATTTTCATGACCTATACTTATGTCATGTACATAGGGATCTTTTTGTACTCCTATGTTTAAGTAGCCTCAAGCTCTGTTAAAATCTTTAAGTCTTGGAGAGAGCTACATGCTGAACAAAATTGTTTTGATATCAGGTAACTAGAGTTCTGTTCTTGCCATCACAACCTGGTGTTTCATGCCTGTTACTGTCCCAAGGAGGCTCCCTGCTTCAACTCTACGTTCATGCAACCAAGTTTTGCCATTTTCAGTACACACAGTTACAGAAATCTCCATGTTTTTCTGAAACTGATGCATCCCAATACTGCAAGGAGTTCACCGCAAGGAGTGGTTGCAGTGAGAAAGGAGGGGTACACACACCATCTGGGAGCAATAAGCTCTTCAGCTAGAAGAACAAGAGCTTCCATCCCTCATTTCCTTCCATTCTTTTTAATATAGTACACTACAAAGAAAATGTCCAGGGGCCCAGCCTGCTCTGCAACATCTGTTCTAAAGTACATACAAGTGAGCTGCCATCACAAATAAAAAAGATTTTACAAAGGTCTGTCAAAAATAGAAAAATATAGAATTCCTTCCTTTAACTACAACTGTTTTAGCACTTCTGATTTTAATTGCAGTAAGTGTAAGTTCTCTGAAAAATATATTCCCTAAGCACACAGATCATGGTAGCCAGATGTTTGTCTATATAGTTTTCGTTTTTTGTTGTTTCAGTCTTCCTAAGCTTTACTAAGGCAAGAAAAAGCCTCTCCTCCTTTTTGTTTTTCTTTTAAGATACTCCAAAAGACTACAGCCTTGTTTTGTCAGCATTCGTCTCTCTGCTTGTGTGCTTTTCAAGTTGTTACACTCAAAGAGATGCCACCGTAAGTCAAAAAACAATTTAACAATATCCATGTCTTTATTTACCATTTATAAAAACCAAAACAATACTTTGTGGATACGAACGAACACAAACACTAGCAGCTTCTTAGACATTTATATGAACTTGCTGGTATGGTATTCTGGATTATCCACTAGTCATCCTGGATCTTTACACCTTTCAATATCTGTGGAGTTTCTCATCTCCATCCACATCACCAGTACTTGTTTTCTTGAAATTTCAAAATACTTTCCATACAAATAAGTTTACCAAGTTTTTGGGTTGATTTCAACACATTTTGCTCCCCCATTACCCTTGAGCCTTCTGCCAGTGGGGAAAACTAGCCTGGGATTTCCTGACAGAGAGCAGGCCGGAGAAAACAGCAGCTGCCCCACAGGCATTCCTAGCACTGGCAGGCAGTTCCACAAAGGCCACTGGACATCCAGTGTAGACGGCCACTGAGCACACACATTTCGGTTGCATGTGCAGCAAGACCAGTGGATCCAGGCTTTGCCAACTGACCGTCACCACCTTAGCCAACGCTCACAAGTGAGAATGAACACGAAGAATAGCTGCTCCTTAGATATTTAAAGTAACTTGTAATAATAGTAAGATCATTCCAGGATGTCCCCATGTCTGGTACTACTTCCCTCTGGGAGAATCAGCTGACCTGCTAAAATCTTTTCTGTGTGGAAGAGATACAGTCAATATTTGGAATGTTTACTTTGCATAGCAAGTAGAAAGGAGCATTACACTCTTGAGTTTCATCCCAGAAAATAAAAGAAACATGAACAGAGGGAACTCAGGACCTCAAAGAAAATGGAATTATGCTTGAAAGCAACAGAAAATGGTATTGCTGTTACCTGTAGTCCAGAAACTGTGGTCTATAATATTGAATCAAAGAGCCTGAATAAAAAATTGTTTTGCCCTCTACAAGAAAAAAACAAACAAGAAATAAAGATTATATTCTCCTGCCACCTACACCACGCCTACCACTGAACAGCCTTTTATAGTGCCCATACAAAACACAGGCTCACAGATAACAGAGGCGGCTTTCCCATACATCACAGAGGCTATGATTAAAGTAATTATTTTTATATGCTGTAACTAAGTCACACATGACAAAACAGCCTGTGCCCAGTAGGCACTTTTCTGAAGCAATCAAGACACAACTAGCTACATCTGCCCTTCTCCAGCCTCCCGTGCCTCTGCCTACTACTAGTTCTTTGTAGCCTGTCTTTGAAAACAGCTGTGAGAAATCTGGATTTCAGTTCTCTCATTACAAGATCCCAACTACAAGTGAAACCTCTCAAACGTAAGACACTAACATTTTATAGCAAGTAGGTCCATGTGCTAGATTCTCAAAACATGAGGAGCTTCTGATAACTCATTTTCCTTTTTGCAGGGAACTGTTGTCTGACTGGAAGAAAAGAATCCAGGTCCAATGACTAATTCCACACAAAACCCCATTATTGGTGACTCAATCCAGCATGAAACAGACTACAGACAGGGTTTTCATGGAAGAAAGCTTCTCATAGCTCCCTCCACTTTGAAAGACACAATTTTTATTCTTACATTTTCACATCTGGATACTCTGCTGCTCACCCTGTGGTGATATATTCTCTACTCTTCTGTATGAGAGTTATGTTGATATCCTCAGGCTTGAACTACACTGATGCTCTGCTTTAATTTCCAATGTTGTTAGAAGCAATGGCATAAAATCATCAGTTTGAAGTCAAATCACAAAGTAGGCTCAAATTTGAACTGGAAAGCCTCAAGCAGGTATATATTGCAACATGACAAGCCACAGCTTGTTGAGACACTGATCCACATGTCATTGAAACTTTCCACTGACTGTGGCACTTACCAGCCCTGCCCTTAATCCTATAACAACTCCATCCTGCAGCCAAGGCTTCAGAGAATGTTCTGGATGCTTCTGAAGGTAAGGTATTAAGCTACCTAGACGCAACAAAAATATTTGTATAGTAAGTTTCATACTAGCCTCCCTGAATGTAACCTGTAACCTTGATTATAGCTGTTAACTTATCACTGGAAACTATAAAAAGAGAAAAAGTTTAAAGGATGGAATTTTAAAAACCTCCCTCACCCACACACCAGCTCCTCCTGCCCCACACTCGCACTCCTAGCTATGGTGCTGCCAATCCATTCAACACATCCTACTAAATCGCAGCAATTTCAGAGTAACAGGGATTTTAGATCTTTTAACCCCTTTTAGAAAGCATTAAGATTCACAGTTGTTGAATTTCTTAAAAACCCTAGTAGGGAAAAAAAAGGAAGAAGACAGATAGACATCAGTTTAGCAAGTTATCTTAAGTCAAACAGAAATGAAAAAGCAAGTTTATGAAGCAAGCAGAGGGTGTTTTATTGAAAAGGCACACACACATACAGGAAATTCTCCATTACAAAGCAGAGATGTTGGAAATAACATGAGAATCAATTTGAAAAAATAAAACTATTTAAAAAGAGAAACTAATTGTATGCATTCTACCACAGCACAGTTGGAAAATGTGTTACATTTTAAGAGTAAGAGCTTCTACCTGAAAAATAATAATTAAAAACAGAGGCACTTTTATCAACTGCAATACTCCCCTCCAAGCTTACCTATGTCCTGTGCTAACGACTGCATTTGAAATAGAAATATTTGCACACTTGCTTGCTCTAAAAGCACAAACCTCATTGAGCAATCTTTTAAACCTAGCTTACATCAAATGCAGCAAGATACTTAGCAATTGTTAAAGAGCCGTACCTGCCCATGACCCAGGCTAACTTCTGCCACTCAGCCAAGCTGCTACTGAAATACTGCCCCGTACAGTCTCCTAACACAAACTCACTGTGCTGCAATCAGCACTGCCCAAAGCTGGCACATGTAGCAATACCAGTCACTTTGCCTCAACAGGGCTTCATCTCCTGCAACTGCAACACAGCTGGGAGCAAAGTTTTCAGAGGGGAAACACTCATTAGGATGACAGACTTCAAGAGTATTATAATGCTGAAACTTTCCATAGCTTCTGCAGTGCATAACTTGTCAGTACCGAAGGCAACATTTAAGTGCTACTACTCTGCATAAAGGCAAAGAGTCCTCTTCAGCAGAATTTTTAGACTACATTAAATACCTTGTCACAGAGCAGGAAGAGTACACAGGAAAAATTTTAACAGCATTGTCACCACTGTCTATACCATCTCAAACAGACTTGGGCAGAGCAGTTCTATTCTTTAGTGTGTATCTGGAAGATTGAAGGCACTCGTGCTTCCATAATTCTGTTAAGTATTTTGAGAATTGTACTGTAAACAATAATTATTTCCAGATCACTTTTAATCACTGAAGTGGTAAGAGCACTGAAGAAAGGGTTTCAAAGTCTTAAATGCAATGGCAGAGTTAGAGCATACAATGTCCTTCATGAAAACTCTGTCTGGATTCATTGCAGCATAATTGGACATTGCAGCTTTAAACTGTATGAATGATGACATATCACCAGATTTACTGCAACACTGACACAACAAGATAAAGCTGAAATTTGCTACTGTGCTTTACTTACACAGCCTTATGTTTAGGCTGCCTGTTTAAAAAAACCCAGCATGTTAAATTTGTTATGGAAACAGATACTGCTTCACTTCTGCGGTTCTGTTTGCCTAGATAAGTCAAGTTTTTAAACAGTGGCTTTTGGCACTGCGCCACAGACAACAAGTCCAAGTAAATCCTTATTACACAGATCATTGACCTGAATCTACTGATACTCTTACAATCTTGCCCATCAATCCAGCCGTCAGTCAAGTTCATTAAGTCCCAGACATGAAGTATACATAATTTTAGTTGAGAGAAGTCATACAGCTTTCAAAATGCTTTTGAAAGTTTTAAAAACTTCTACCATTACCCTTCCCCCAAAACAATGAAAAACCATTTCTCTTTCTCTGAGATTTGATACCAAAACCAAAATCAAAACTATGTTTCTTTAAGGTGTGGGGGGGAAAGCAACACACAAAAGGTAACATAACCAGCTGATTGCTACCAATTCATTTGTGCAATGGTTTGTTTTTTAAAAACTGTCCCAAAAATTAAAATGCAAAAGGGGAAAACTTGACTGTAATTTTAATCCAGATTTAAACAACTAAACCTTATATTAGCCCTTATGAACACATTCCCATAACACAATAACTGTTGAGTGTACTCACAATGGTAAACAGAATCACCACACTGATATTTATGCAGCTATGACACCACCAGGTTTGCCACTTGTCAGAGATTTAAAATGTTTAAATAGATAATCCCTTCATTAACTTGAGCCTCAAATAAACATAACTTTACAAATTCATTTTAGATTCTGTATGTATTAGACAAACCACGATTAAAAAGCATGGACAGATTTTGATTATGGATTATTTTTTTAATTTCAGATCAGATGATAGACCTGGATTACCAGCTCTGCATGCAGTTTGATAATCCACAGCTATATCAGGATAGAGCAGAACACATTTCAAATAGTCATTCCTTTAATTAATGGAAAGGCAGAAACTATTTGGTTGGGGGAGTTGTTTTGTTTTGAATAGTCCTTTTTTCAGGAAAAGGCTTCCTTCAGCAGCTCAGAAAGCCTGTAGACAAGGACTAAAAACACAGCTTTCTGGGTCTAACTTTGTTCTATACTACAAAAGCAAAGTAAACCAAAATCTAGCCTAATGAGGTGGCAAGCCCAGAAGCCACAAGTGTTAGGAAGAAATTACATCACAAAAACAATGGAAAAGATGGACTTATACATAATTTATTATTCCTACCTTCCAAACATTTAGAGACTTTCTCCATTCGAACTGTCATATGTTAAAGAAAATGAACAGAAAAATGTGATGTTTAGCTTTAAAATCATTTATAAAAAACAAGTCCAAGTAATCGGGAGCTATGATTATTACCAGTACAAAGGAAGTTATTTGTCCAAACCTGAGGTTAGGTCAGATCCTCTGTTCTTTTTATCTTCCACTATTTCATAGAATGGGCCTATTACGTGAAGTAATTCTTCAACTTTATCCGTCATTGGCATACTCTCAAGAATCTGCACAAATCCAAAATACGAAGTATCTTATGATACAGCATTTCAATGGTTCGTTCATTTCAAATGATTTTAGAAACTGCTGGCTATCGTAAAACTCAGTAACAGTTCACTAAATCATTTAACATACCACTTTGCCTTTTTTTTTAAATTGATTTTTTTTAATGACATGGAAACAACATAAACATAATTTACCAAACAAGAATCTTAACAAAGTGTATTAATTTCTCTTAGGTGAAGAGCAGATGGGAGAGTTAATGCATTTGCCACCACTAAAGAACCACCTCAGCACAGTATTAGAAGATCTTGGAATACATTATTACAGCAATTTCAAACTAAACCAACTCGAAGTTCAACTGGCTGCTGTTATCTAATGCAAATTACTTTACAGACAAGTCTTCCCACAGAGAAAATAAAACTGAAAAAGTTTTTTCTTGAAAGGACTCTACATTTGTCGAACATTGCCATCTTCAATAGATTATAAGAGGCAGATCAAAAATGCCTTACTATGTCCACCTAAACCCAAACAACAAAATGGACAGACTACAGCAAGATTGAGACAGTGCAAAGACACACGTTGTGGAGCAAACCAGAACCAAATTCTGCTCTTGATGTCATTTAGAGCTCTTCCTTTCATAAAAATTTCTTCATTTTAACTTACAAAACCACTACCTTTGATCATCTGATAGGAATGCAGTATCTTAAATTTAAGATGCATTAAACAGAAGAGATTCAATAATTTAATATTATTTTAAAACATATGCTATCACTGTCCCATTCTAGTTTAAGTTCTTTCAACCAAGCTTTCTGCCGATAGCTTTGTTCTTCTTGCATCCTCTACTTTTTTTTTTATTCTTTTTAAGAAGGGGCTATAGGAAAAGAATCAGGCAGAAGCCTCCTCCAGAAGAGCACCAAGAAAGCAAAAGATGGAGGTATGAGTTGCCATAGAACAAGCTGCTCAAGAGCACCAAGCATGTCACCAAGTAGTAACCTACAGCATTACTTCCCACAGCAGGAGCTCCAGGCAGGCTGACCAGTAACAAGTCAACACTTGCAAATCAATCAAGGGTACCAAGAGACAATGATCCCATCAAACTGCAGTTTCACTGCCACTTCTCTGACCTATTCAGTGTATACAATTCACCCCATATTTGTTAGAGAGAAATGCTTCATGCTCAGAGGCAGAGTTGGATATGAACCATGGACAGAACAGGTTAGCAATTATTTGTTTTTTAACTTCAGTAGCACTGGAGAAAGCAAGAAACCTATTCTAGAGAAACACTCATGTTTGCTCTGTATTCATTCCTACAGTCTGCACTACAGACTGTTCTATACGTACATTTCTATGTTGTCTTCATATACCTGCTCTTCACCTATTCTAAACAGACCTCAACACTCTCCACAACTTGAAGCAATTTTTAGAATCTTACTGCACAGGTTCTGCTACAGTAGGTTTTGTAACTGCTACCTTTCAGGTGAGCAAGTAAAGAGAAAACACTTCCATAAACACAACCAATTGCTTACTTACAGAGCCACTAGGCATAATACACAATCTTAAAACCTGAAAGGGCTACCACATATCCTGAACTACTATTTTTTTAAGAAGTCAGACAATTCATATACAAAAACCCTACATTTATATTAGAAACACCATACAAGGTTAAGACTTCTGTATGCTGTGATATCATTAATTTCTAATGTATAACAAAACAACCCATCTGAAGTGTAAATAAATCAGTTTAAACAGTATTGAAATATAAAACTTCAGAAATACTACTTGGAAGATAAATTAACAGTAAAAAAAAAGTACCTGAGCTCAGATTAATCTCAGGTGACCCTAAAACATATTTAGTCATCTCCTACTAGCACCTCAAAACCTCAACCAGACATACTCCTCAAGGCTGCAATTTTCAAGGCTACCACATGAAGGGAAAAACCACACCAAACAAGTTTACCATAAAACTGTCTTGTGACAGGGTCGTCTGATGCATGTATAGCCCAGACACAATGCAGAAATGCTAAGGATACACACTGGGGCAGGGGGGGAATACAGCAATGTCATGCACCCTTAAACGCAATCCTGTGATACCAGCGTGCAAGTGTTTCTTTGCCCCTTTAGACATGGATACCTATGCAGTGACAGTGGAATGCACGCAGTAACAGCACAAGGATTAGTGGATCCATTTGAAAGGAACTTCCCAAATAAAAACAATCAGGCTGGAAAAGCTGAAGCTAGTATTTCAAATGTGAGAGCTGAAACAGCACCAAAGCAGGTTAGACAGACTGCCCAGTTACAAAGCTGAGCGAGGCAAGAAGTCATTTGCTCTCCAATCCCTACGTGTAACCTGTACAAAGGCAGAATATTTGTGCTTCATTAGAATTACATAAGCAGACTTCCTCACAGGAGGCTTATTTGGGTTTTTTTAGAACAAACACTGCAGTTTCACTTGGCTCTAGCGTCCTAATCAAACCAATTGCTGCAGAGAAAAAAAATAAGGTGCTGTACTGGAATTTTAACATATTTTGAATCAGATATTTGAAATGAAGCAATTAATAAACATACAGGCACACACTCAAAAGGATTAAAATTTAGTGGGATTTTTGACCAAATGAATAATATTTGGCCTTCTGTGGTTTCTGGAGTTGTTTGGTTTTCATTTTAAAGCAGCTACAGTAATACCAGCAGGAACTAAATTACCAAAACTACAGACAGGAAAAAGAGCCATTGTCAGACTCCAGTTTCTTGCTAAGGAAAAGTTTTTGCTGTATCAATCATTAAACATGTTAAAGAGTTCACTGCCAAGGCAGTGACCCAGGAGAAAAGCAAGTGTATTCGGAGTAAAACGTACATTTTCTCTCCTTGATGCTAACCCTATTATAATAATAGATTCAATTATATGTTTATCTGGATTGACAGTAAATAATCTTTAGGCTGGAAAAGCCACCTAGAAGCACTTCAGTGAAAAGACTGCATTGGATAGAGTTAAAAAAACACAACAAACTAATTCTGAATGTTTACTGTAGTTAATGCTGCAATTTCTGCATAATATAGTCCGCCTGTTTACAAGTTACATGTCTATTCCAGACAAGACAGACAAAATCACTCAATTCTAACTGTCTGAATGCAACTATAGTATAGAAGGAATATTTTCATGACAAGCACAGAAAACTCAACAATGATTAAGTTTACATATTTGATTACACTCATGTCTCCAGTCATGAAAGTGACACTCTTGCTCCTAAAGTCCTTTTGGAGAGTTGGTTTTTTCCTTTCCAAGAAGGGGATCACTTACTTCTCTCAACTCTGAGAACCGAGATAGTTTGCAGTAAGTCAGCTTTGCCTTTGTTGTACTTTAAATTCCACCAGTTTCCCCACTGCTCCATTTACCATGACTTGAATACTTCACTTTCTCTAGCTCAGTCATTTAAGCTTTGTATCAGCTAGGCCTCCCATGTTTCTCTGAAAACAACAGAAATTCTACAGCTTTAGAAGGAACTGCCTAACTTTCTTCTTCCTGCAGATCAAACAGCACAATACTGAAATGTAACACTTCACATAGGGAGCTTTGACGGAAGTAGTCAGCACGAACCTCCTCATACTCTGTTGTTTATTTCTGGAATACTTGTTTTAGAAGATGCCTTACACTCAGTACTAAACCTACCTTTTTCATTTCTTCAACATAGGCTATCATGGCTTCTTCTTTGGACATGTCTCCCAAGGCACTCCAAGCATCCCTAGGAAAGAAAGTTGCATCCATCTTCAGTATTTTCTAGGCCTACTGGATTTTTTTCCAGCCTGGCCTTAAGCAGGTCAGTTACGTAACACCGAAAGTTTCTCAGATACAAAAAAAGCACAACAATTCATGACATTTTCTTCTTTAAGAATGCCAATTATATAATTTGCTAGGATAATCAAACAGTGGTACATCAACAAAGAAGCAACAAACTGAACCACCCTGGGGACTGAACAGTTCCTCACTGGCCAGCTATGATCTTGTATCTGTAAGTTTTTTATAGGCTCAAATATGAGACAAACGCATTTCCCTTTCGATTAGGTTGACTTTTTGGGGTTTTTTTTAAGACCCTTTGCTGCAGAAAAAGAGCAGGCACAGAGACTTCAGCCAGCACTTATAAACAGCTGTCAGCAAGTTAGAACAGGCTACCAGAAAAATCTGTCCTTTTTAAGTTTAGCAATCGGGGAAAGACATTTCAGTTTGGTAGGCAAAAAGTTCAATCATAGCCCCGGTTAACAGAGTAGCTACTTATGACCTAAAAAAGTCTTTCCTTCTCCAACTCTGCAAGATACGAAACTCCAATCAAATTTATCAATACTGCACACAGAATCTGTCAGAATACAGACTGGACTAAAACATTTCCTTACTCAGCCTTTCAATAGATTTGAGAATGTTCCTTTACCTTGCTGGATTATTTGTCCCACTTACAGCAAAACCCCAGGGTTTGTGGCTCACATTCCAGCTACAACCAACGAGGTTGGTGGAAACTTACTGCCCTTGTCCTCTGTAAAGACACTCCCTTCACCCTGACTTGAGGAAAGTGGAGAGGAAGAAAGGAAGGAAGGAGGAAAAAAAAACCCCAACACCTCCATTTCCCCCCTCAAAACGTCAAAAGAATAATTTCTCAGATCCCAAGACCACCATGACCATACAGACAGCAATAATCCTTGTTCTACAGGACAATTATTATTAAAATACAATAAGCAAGGCATTCACATAATTTTTCAGACAGATCTTAGCAATTTCGTTAATCAGAAGTCTTCTCATCACAAGGAAAATGGAGACAGTGGGAAATCGTGCCACTGAGTAGACAAACCAGAAAGACACGTAAACCAGACTTTTCAAGAGCTTGAAGCTATTATCAATGGCTGTCAATGAGCACTTATTTATGTCAGGCTCACATCACACATGAAAACTTCATATGGAAGAATTTCAGACACTCAGCTACATCACTTATTCTGCAAAGCACCTACAGTTTTGTTCTATAACATGGGATAAACCCTGCAGAGGTACCATGATGGTGCATGCCCAAGAAAACCCTCCCTACTGGCAGAACCTGAGGGAATGCCCTCACCTGCAACTCAGAAGTTACAAATCATCTGAGCTAGAAAACTGCAACACAAGAGAGAAAATAAATTCAAACATTAAATGTCGTATATGTTCTTTTTTAAAAGAAAAATAAACTCGCTAAACTGTTTGTCTAACTACTACGCTTCTAGAAAACATTTCTACTCCAAACATATCTTAAAAATGCCAAACCAAACCAAAACAACTCGTTAAAAGTTACCATTTATATCTACCAATTGGATCCCAAAATCCAGGTCGTGGAATGTTACATGGTCCTTGGGTTGCTTGCTTATAAAAGCTATAGAACTTGAGCATCATTTCATTCGTTGGCTGGAATGAACCTAGTGAAAGCATTTTAAAATACAATTAAATTGTAATCAAGAATATTAACAAGTATTTTACAAGCTTAGTATTTATGTCAGAAAATAGCCTGCAGTTTGTAACAGCCTGATTCACAGCAGTACAGTTTATGTCAACAGAGTACACTTTCACTTCTGCCATGAACCAGCACCAGTGGTAATATTTACTTTACAAACAGCAAGTTTCCGATTAACATTAAGGGACTATAACCTTTACTACTTCTAGGGGACAGACTCCACAATTAAAGTAGGAAAAAACCAAGAAAGAATAATAGGTAACCAAAAGCAAGCACCCTTTCAGTCAGCACAGGAGGACAGGTTCAGCTCCCAGTGAAAAATATCTTGCACATCACTTTCCTGTTACAAATAGTAACTTAGTGAAAAACTCTAGAACAAAAAAAAACAAACCCAAACCAAACACACACCCCCTAAAAGTAAAAACAACAAACCCCAAACACAGCCTTCCCCAGTGTTTATGTTTACTTTAGGTATTTGACAGCACTTTCAGTAACAGTTTCACCGTTTCTCTTTTCTTCCTTGTGCAACACACTCCTGTGGAGGCTGAAAATGTCAATACCAAACTCTAACAGCTGGCAGGGAAGATTCACAGCCAACCCATTAAACCAAATACTTTGAGGTTCGATTAAGCTGACAATGACCTTTCCCTCGCTGCCACAGCTGAGAGAGTTTTACTCACACCAGAAGTCACGACGATGCACGCAGCAGCCAGAGCGGTTTTATTACTCGATTTATCAAGAGCCACTGCGACCCGCGCACTCGGGGCGACAGCTCCGAGGCCGCCCCGGGGAGCTGCCGGGCCCCACACCGGAGGGGCCTCCCCGCCGCGGGCTCGGAACCCTCGAGCGGCTCCCGGGCCCGCCCGCCAGGCCCCGCGCCGAGGCCGCCGGGCTCTGCCTCGCTCACCGTTCTTGGGGAGGCTCTGGATCACCTTCACGGCCGCCTCGAACCGGGTGGCGTGCACGGAGCCGGTCTCCGCCATGACCGCCTCCCCGTCGCCTCCTCTTCCTCCCGCTGCCGCTCGGAGCGGGGCCAGGAGCTGCGCAGCCGCTCCCGACGGGCGGGGTAGCGCGTCCCTGCACCCGCCCCGCGCCTCGCCCGGGCCTCAGGCCACCATGTCCCGTCTCCCTCAGCGGCGCCTGCCCCGCCCCGCCCCCTGCGCAGAGCTCCGCCCCCTGCCCGGAACCACGCGCCCCGCCGAAACGCGTAGTCCCTTTACCACGCCCCCTACCTGGTAGCCCCGCCCCTTGTCATGGCTCCGCCCCCCTGTGCATCTTCCCCTTCGCTCCGCCCCGGCGGTGGGGGAAACAATTGCTTGTTTTCATTAGCATCGTCGAATTACAGAATCACTAGGTTGGCAAGTATCCACTAGATCATCGAGTCCAACCATTCCCATCAATCACTAAACCATGACCCCCAGCACCTCATCCATCTGCCCTTTAAACACCTCCAGGGATGGTCACTCAACCACCTCCCTGAGCAGCCTGTTCCAGTGCCCAATGACCCTTTCTGTGAAATATTTTAAATATCCTGATATCAGGCCTGATGAAATATTTTATCTATCCTGATGTCAAGCCTGCACATCCCCTGGTGGAGCCTGAGGCCATTCCCTCTCGTCCTGTCCCCTGTCACTTGGGAGAAGAGGCCAACTCCCTCCTCTCCACAACCTCCTCTCAGGTAGTTGTAGAGAGCAATAAGGTCTCCTCTCAGCCTCCTCTTCTGAAGGCCAAACAACCCCAGCTCTCTCAGCTGCTCCTCGTAAGACTTATTCTCCAGCCTCTTCTCCAGCTGCGTGGCTCTTCTCTGGACACACTCCTCAACATCCTTCTCGTGGTGAGGGGCCCAGAACTGAACACAGGATTCAAGGAGCATCTCACCAGTGCCAAGTACCGGAGAGGAATAACCTCCCTGTACCTGGTGGTCACGCTGTTTCTGATACAAGCCAGGATGCCATTGGCCTTCTTGGCCACCTGGGCACACTGCTGGCTCATGTTCAGTCGCTGTCAACCAGGAACCCCCAGGTTCTTCTCCTCCTGGCAGCTTTCTAGCCAGACTTCTAATCTGTAGCACTGCACAGGGTTGTTGTGTGGGACCCGGCATTTGGCCATGTTAAATCCCATGCCGTTGGTCTCAGCCCAGTGGTCCAGCCTGTTCAGATCCCTTTGCAGAGCCTCCCGACCCTCCAGCAGATCCACACTTCCACTCAGCTTAGTGTCGTCTGCAAACTTGCTAAGGGTGCACTCGATGCCTTCATCCAGGTCATTGATAAAGACACTGAACAGGACTGGACCCAGCACTGAGCCCTGGGGAACCCCACTTGTAACTGGCCTCCAGCTGGATTTAACACCATTTCCCACCACTCTCTGGGCCCGGCCAGCCAACCAGTTTTCCACCCAGGAGAGTGTGTGCCTGTCCAGGCCAGAGGCTGACAGTTTCTCAAGTGGAATGCTGTGAGAAACTGTGTCAAAGGCTTTTTCCCATTTTTTTTCCTCTGCTTTCTTCCTCTTTCTACCTGTTCTTCTCCCAAGTGATGGGCGATAGGATGAGAGGGAGTGGCCTCAAGAGGGAATGGCCAGGGGGGGTCAGATTGGACATCAGGAGAAATACCATCACAAAAAGAGTTCTCAGGCAGTTGCACGAGCTGCCCAGGGAGGTGGCTGAGTCCCCATCCCTGGAGGAGTTTAAAAGATAGGCAGATGAAGTGCTCAGGGATGTTGTTTAGTAGTTGGCAGGTATGGCTGGGCTTAATCATCTCAAAAGTTCTTTTCAACCTAATGTTTCCATGATTCTTCTAGTACATGATTACATTCCAGAACGTGCCATATTCCACCCATTTTATGGACCTCTCAGGAGATCACAGATTCATAGAATGCTTTGGGTTGGAAGGGACCTTTACAGGTCAACTAGCCCAACTCCCCTGCAGTGAGCAGGGATATCTTCCACTATATCATGTTCCTCAGAGCTCTGTCCAACCTGACCAGGAGCATTTCCAGAGATGAGGCCTCCACTACCTCCCCGGGCAACTTGTTCAAGTGTTTCCATACCCTGACTGTGAAATATTTCTTCCTGGTATCCACTCTGAACCTACCCTCCCTTCACCACCATGGCAGTCTGCCTTGCCACTCCCTCCCCTCCTCTCTTCATAGCCATCCTCCTACTCACACCTAGCTCCACATTATTCACCTAAATCACTGTTATAGCCATGTATTTTTGTAATAGCTTTAATGGTTTCTATTTGCATTAAAATTTTAGGCATCAGATTTGAAAAGCCTGGAACCCTGGGAGCAGCTATTTCCATGGTGTTCGGAGATGAGGGTGAATACCAGCGCAGTACCACCAGCTAGCTTGTTCGCTAAATAAATGAATGGTCTTATTCAACAGCGCTGTGCATCCAGCGCTTGACAAAGTCAAACAAAAGTATGCAAAACCAACTGCTTCTGTAGCAAGTGGAATAATTAACCCAGTGAGCAAAAGGATGAATTAATAGCCCCTTTGAATGGAATAGAGTACAAAATCTTGGCATTCGAGCCACTTCGTTTATCTGGTACACAATATATATTTTAAACTCCTCAGAAGGCAGTTGAGTTCTCACAGTATATGCCCTCTGGTGGGAAAGAAAAGCTCCAGAGAGAAGAAATTGAAGTAGATCAGCCCCTGCTCTGCTGAGCTGGTACATTGCACAGGGTCAGCAGCCAGCTGGCCAGGGGAGAGCTTTGCTGGAGAGAATCTGACTTCCAGAGGTATTCAAATAGAATTCTCTACACAGGGCAAATGGTGAACCCATGTTATGAACACTACAGCTCTGCTCACATGAATGTTACAGATAAATTTCTCTGAATTTTTCACTTTGAGTGCTGTATTTCTAAAGCCCTTGTGAGCTCCATACTAGAATCTATCATCTTTATTATCCATGAGGGTAGGAATGACAGAAGCTCAGATGAAAGGGGAGTGTTTGTTTGAAGATAAGTGAATCTCTGTATAAGTACGGATTCTCTGAGCATGCGAGGAGTTATTGGCAAAAAAGTAATAAAAAAATAAGGGCCTCTTATGAGGCAAGCTGATGCGTAAATTCTATTTACCTGAAAAATTCTACAATGATGTTTGCCGTTTTAATTGATTTAAGAGAAATGCAGTCTGCATTTTAATAATGAGTATTCCCAGACTTCCACTGGAAGTAGGCTTTAAAAGAGATGCAAATGGCAACCTATTTAATGGCTGTGCACAGAAACAGAAGCTGCCCTCTTTGCACTGAGATGTGCAGTAGTGTGAGTTTGGCAGATCCAGAATGAGGCACTTGAATTAACTGAAAATAATCCATATCATCATGCCCTGAGACAAGGATGAAATCATAAATAAAAGGCAAATCTAGAGCTCTGCTGAATCTGTGAGAACACATCACACATATAAGTGAAATGCTCATACCAATTAGCATTGCTATTAGCTGCCCCTGTGCATACATGTGCATTCTCATTGCATTGACCTCCATGCAGAGTTAACAATAATAAAATGTGGAGTAATAAAGGAGACCCTCTTACCTGCTGCAAACATCTAGGAATGGATTTACAGCTTTGGCTCAAGCTGAGGACCTAGTCTTCATTTTTTGGAGAACAAAACTGTATGACATTTCTCCATCATCTGCTGAGTACCAATTGGGAACGACCGCATGCTTGTAAAATCTATGTGTTGAACTGGGCCGTGTTTCTATTGCTTCAGAAGAGCAGTCTCCAAAGCATTTGTATGTACATCCACCTTTTATCCATTTTTTTGATCCTGTGTTTGAGAAGCTAAACATTGAGGTCAGTGATAGAAAGACTGACTGGTGGTGCCCATCAGCTGAGATGAGAGAGAGGAGAGGCCATGGTATTCTGCCACTAGTGTGATTTGACAGTGAGAGCGATGTGTGACACTTAACATGTCTGAGCGCTTTGCTGTTCTCACACTTCACTTGGTGTTTGACAAACTACTTATGGAGACCCTCTGAATTGCTAATATGAGGCGTTCCTGGCAATGCTGAGGCAGGTGAAGTCTTGTATGAAAGCATTCTGCTGGAGTCCCTGAAGGAGTACCTTTAGGGCATGTCTGGAGAAAAGGCGGATAAATGTGATCCTTTGTGTAACTTTGACCTGTCCTTCACAGATGGATTAGGGATGGTTATCAAGTCCAGCAGTGTTATGACACAGGATAGTCTGTTAAAGTCTGATGTGCTGAGCTACCTTACAGTCCTCATTTTATACTTCGTGTAAGCTGCCACCATCCCTTCATGTTGTTCTCATTTCTATCCCAGGTCTGCCTTAGTTTTCTAGCAGTTGCTTCCAGTGCCAAGCTACTCCCCAGTCCAGCTTGAAGAGCACCTTCATTTAACTTGAGGGACAAGAGAGTCAGTTAAATTATGCAAGTGAAAAGCAGACATTGGAAGCAATTATGCCTACTGCTCCCTCAAGGGTCTGAATCATAGCCATATATCTTACAGAAATTCTTTTAAATGGTACTTAAGAAAGCAGACTATAGCCTCATATGCATTATGAGCAAGTTCTGTAAGCTACCAGATCCAAGAGCATATAATTTACCAAAGCTTACTTTTTGAAGTATGTAATCCAGTGAGGAGGGAAAATGAATTATTTAAAACCTAATAGTCATAATTATGAAGAAGTAAATTAGCATTACAATTTCTAAGTCAAATCTACATGCTGATGAAAAACGGAAAGATGTTGTCTAAGAAGGGTAGAGCTTTTCATAAGGAATAGTTTTCTACATTGTTTACAGTAGAAAGGCTGATGTACCTAATGACATTTACTCACAGAATTTTTTAGTGAAATTGTGAAGGATGTTAGTGTCAAAATTAGCAGCTCTGGTGAAAGAGAACTATTTGCCTAGCATGAATATGGCAAAAGCAGCATTTGAGGTTTGTCCTCCTATGTAGACCAATACATGCTCTCCAGGAAAGCCCTTTGGGCAAATGACTAGTTTGACACAAGCAAGTATGCTTTTGAGGATGGAAGTTTCTTTCTGAGGTTCAGATACATCCCTTAATAACTCAGTTAAAAATATCAATTAATTTCATAGTTGGGGATTAAGTAATAGAATTATTTTAACCATTGTTAACAGCAGCTGCTTTGCCTAGAGATTAAGCTCTGTGTTGTCAAAGGTGTTAAACGTAATACATTCAATTTCAAACTTCTTTTGAGCTATTCGATTCAAGTATCTCAGGTCTTTCAGTAATCAATATCATGAGCTGCATTTTTGTTTCCCCCATGCCTCCCCACTTCTCACATACTTCAAAAAAGAAGATGAGGTAACAAAAGTATAAACTTGGATCCGTTTCATAAAATGCTCTTTGAAGAACAAAATATGATCATACTTCCAAAGACATTTTAGCAGCATTTGACTTTGCATTGAACTACACAGTACTTTTGAAGTCAAAACCTTTTACAGGCGTTTATCTTTTTCAGCCTGAAGTATAATACTGTGCCATATTGTGTCTTAAGCCCCTCTTTTTTTCTATCAAGCTTACTATTCATTACTTTTATGAAATTTTTAATAAAGTTCAGTTTTCATTATTGCCTCAAGGTAGAGCCAGTAGACTTGTTCAGATTTCACATATTCTAGGAAGAACATTTTAAAAAATCCTGTTCCCTTACACAGCCATGAACTGGGCTTTGAAAAGTGTGTTGTTTCATCTTGCAGCAGTGACAAACTGTGTCTCATTATAAACAACAGCAGCAGACAGCTCATAACAAATACTTCTTCTTTCCCCTTCAGTAAAAAATGCAATATCTGGAGGTCAAATTGTGCTGTTGTTTACAGAGATATAAGCTTGGAGTTACTTTGTAGATTTAGGGATAGTTATGATGTTACACATTTTCATAATGCAAATCAGTAGAATTTGTCTCTGACCATGTCTGGTATACTATTTCTGTTTTGACATTTGTGCTTCTTATCTTCTCAACTACTGCTGCTAAAGTTTTAGAATCCTCCCCTTGCGTAATCTGCCTCTTGGGAGTAGCAAACAAAATACTGTGACTGTATCATATTAATGTGCTTATGCAATAGCATATTTATAGCCAGACAGCTCTTGTGATTTTTTTTTTCTTTTTGAGTATCTAGAAGGGAAAAGACCAAAACACTTTCAGTTTATGTGTGTTCTTTTAAGTTCTTTTAACACTAATAAAGCTATTCTTCTTTCTAGCAAATCTGAAAAATTACCTTGTGGAAGTGTTTTCATGACATACGTTTACAAGTGTGCAAAATCTGGACTATAACTGGCAGACAGAACTGAAGTCCAGTGTTTTCAGGCCCATGTCTATCATTTATTCAGGCAGAAATTATACCACTGTGGTTTGGTCAATAGGTTGCAACAACCTAATCTGACAGATTAGAGGTGATTTACTGGAATGAGTCTTCCACAAACAAGCTCTCAGAAGGATTTAAGACTGAGTTTATTAGGTGTCTCAGCACAGGGCCACTACTTCATTCCAATCCTCCCCATAAGCACTAAGTTCTGTTGCTGTGTGAGTCCTAGTAAAGAATCAGGCTTCCTTAGAAGTCAGAGCCAGCTGGACACTTTTTCCACCTATAAATCACAGGTGTTTTGCTCTCATATTCAGATCAGGTCTGGTACTGGACATTATCCAAGGAAGTTTATCTGGGAAACCTTATTGGGAAAGAAATTTGCCATTCAGGAACTTTTTCAGTTTGTTTTTTAACCCATGTTATATATGAATACTCTTAATGCTTTTGTTCAGAGTGATGGAATGACATTTGGTTATATTCAGTTATGCTGTTTTTTCAACTAGCTTATCAGATTATTCTGTCATGTCAGTCTGTCCTTTTACTTATTCACTTTCTTAAGCACTCTGGTCTCTGCAAATCTTACCAGTACTGATTTTATTGTTTTCTTGTAGGTTATTCAAGTGTGTTAAACAACAAGGAGGCAAGGTCGGGACACCCTTTATGACCACATATAAAGTCTGTCAGCCACTTTTTATTTTAATATGCACTATAATGATTTTCTATTACAATAATTATTTATTTTTAAGATTCTTATTGTAGTTTCTCAATCAAAATTTCATTCAGTCAGAGATTTTACGAAAGTATAAATGCATTTCTACAACACAGTTACATTTATCTATCAAACCTTTATTCCCATAGAAAAGGATATTGAGTTATCCTGAATATATGTAGACTTCTTCATGCATTCCTATTGATTTGCATTTATTAATCTATCCTTCTTTAATTCTTTCTTAATGGAATCTCCTATCAGTCATTTTGTCATATGTTTGGAATCAATATTAAGCTGATAGGATGACAATGCCTGTATATCTTTTTTCAATATTGACACAACCTTTGCTTTCTTTCAGTGCTCTGGAACTTCTCCAATGTTTGGAAACTGGCTGAGAATGAATATTAACACTCCATAATGCTTTTTTTTGCTGGCTCGTTTAAAACTCTTGGATGTGATTAATCTGTACATGCTGATTTAAGACTATCTAAATTTAGAACCTGCAGATAACTAGATCTCCCTTGATTTTCCTGTGAATGTAAATAAAAAATTGAGTTTTAAACACTGTGATTGAAGATCTCTTTATGTTGCTATGTTCACTCTCCTGGTAGTTTACTGTGTCTGTTCGAAATCCTGCAGGTGGAAGAGTCTCTGAATTTCTAAAGATTTTTTTCTAAAATGGAGTTACACATTTCTTTGCAGATTACCTTTGACTTGTATGAACCCTGGGGATAAATATCTGTAAGCTACCTGAACAAATCATGCATTACAAGCAGCTCAATCCTGTTTCTAACCTTTGTAGGAGGGGTTTGTTCTGTGTTAATAACTTTCAGTGTGCTTCCTCCTTCTCCAACATGGTAGTTGTAAAATAAAAGTCTTACAAATGAAAGGTTTTGAATAGTAGGACTGTCTGTACTGAAGTCTAAATTTCTATGTCATGCTAAATATACTGTGGACACTATTTACTCACTTCTTTTTTTCCAAAAGTTTTAAAAATATTTAAATCTTTGGAGAAAGTACATGAACATCTTTCTCTTTTATAATAAAGGAAACAATGCAATGACCAATTATATAGACATATATTTGTACATACATAATATATAAAGTAGTGAAGTTATATATGAAATCAATAAATACATTATGAGCTGTTGGGAAAAGCAATATATTAGTTTCTAACAGATCAAAAGAAGAGGCTGGAGAGCCCATTCCTCCCTGGATTAGGTGGGCTATTCTGGGGCTGATGTGGCAGTGGGGTGTTCTCCTGTCTGTGCAAGCCTTCTGACCCCACTCCCACCACAGTTCCCTCTTGCTTCTGCATAAATAAATCCAAAACTGCGCAGAGGACAGAGGAAGGAATGAGATACGTTCACAATACAGAGACTAAACCAAGGTAACCACAGCCCAAATGCATGTCTTTTGAAGACAAAATAGTAGCTTTGCTGACTAACTCTATGATTATGCACATTTGAGCTCCAAATCAACTGAAGTCCTTTGTACATATACAAGGTGGAGCCCTTGGCTGTCAGGGATTCTGGCCTTGTGTTTTTCTTCTGCCACTTGCCATGACCCTTATTTCTTGACTCAGATTTGCATTCACAATAGGACTCACAGATGGGTATTTTCTAAATCATAGTGGAGGACTTTCACGTCTGCTGGATGCCGTCATCTGCATCACTAAAACATCATTGTGGTATTTTTCATTAAAGAATCTCTGTGGCATAACTGGTGCAGAAAATCTATTATAACAGAATAAATATGCACAAAAAATATAATATTTTTTACCTCAGATATTGAAAATATGAAGTTCTCTTACATTGCTTGAAATGAGAAAGAAGCAGGATAAGTCTCCAAATCTGTGGATCTGGATATTTTACATCATTGAAAAGAGGTATATAAAAGGGTTGGGAATGGCTTGAGAAAACACATTTAAAACACTTGTGTTAAAATTGTTAAGGAAGGCTCACATCCACCCTAGAGAGCAGTTCTGTGGTGCCTGCTCGGTCATTCCGAATGGACCATCTTTAGCTCCTCCTGCCTGCATCTCCTTCTCATCTGCCTCAAGTTATGTGCTTCCTGGTGGGGCCCACCATATTCAGAGCAGTTTGTTAACACACTGAAGCTCTTTAAAATGCATACCATGTGTGCACAAAATGTCTTCTTTTATCAGATTAGCTCACAGATCAGACACTATTCAAAAAAGCAGAATGGTGCTGGAACAAGGTTGTCAACTCACTCTAATGTGAAACTGAACTCCCCTTAAGTCAAAGGATGGGAATTAAAAGCAAAATAGACACAAATGACTACTTTTCATGTTTTACCCAAGAGTTCAATTACATTTTAGTAAAATAAATACCTTTTTAAAGCTCTTTCAATTAACACAGGCTGCATTCACACATTCCCTGCCAGATGCTTTCAAGAGGGTTGAAGAGGTGACCATCTCCTGCACGTCTACAGCTGCTAATCCCCACCCTCTGGTCTGTCTTTGGAACTGCTCCCGTAAATACTCCTCTGCTCATTTCAGC
Organism: Clamator glandarius; assembly: GCA_033459285.1. NCBI lineage: Eukaryota > Metazoa > Chordata > Aves > Cuculiformes > Cuculidae > Clamator > Clamator glandarius. The sequence goes on along the minus strand of JAUNZM010000475.1, from coordinate 732,472 downwards.
CAGAGCAAATCAGGTTCAGTTAAACAGGCTGAAGGTGCTGACCAAGTCCTCACTACAGATTTGTCTCAATGGGGATGTGTGAGGATGGCCAAACCTTGGCTACAAAACCATGCCAGCACAAGCCTTTTGCATGGATGCAGATGTTTTAGCAAATCTCCGTGGTTATGGTACAGTTGGTATTGTCACCTGGGTTACTTACACCATCCTGTAGTGAAGAACCAGGCTCCTGCTGTCCTGCTGGAGCACACTTTTTGTTTTTAGTACTTTTGTATTTATGAGGTAGACACTGTCATTGACTCACACCCACACAGAAGTCAGGTGTGTCCTACCTAGGTGGGTAGATAGGATCAATTCTTTCATCCACTGTGACATAATTTCATTCATGCAATGTGACCCTCCCTGAATAACAGATGTGGTGATGTTTAATAGTAAACAGATTTCCTTTCTGCAGGTATGATGTTGAGAAATGGTTGAGCAAAACCAAATAACTTTAATTGGTAGGAGAAGATGTGCTAAATTATCCTGAATTAATTATTGAGTAATACAATCAAATATCAAAAAAGAGTTCTAAGTATCACAAAGAGTGAGAAAGAAGAAATACTATTTATACCAACCCTCCAGCTAAAATCAGAGACTTATATATTGCCTTTATGTCCTGAATTTAGCTTTCAGATGTATATGAAAACGAACCCTTTAGTGACTAAATCTCCTCCCACTTGCCAAAAAAGAAGGTTAAAAAATATATGTTATACCAAGTACAGTTTGCAGTTTTAGCCATGATTATGTAAAACAACTGGTGCCCTGCTTTAATAAATAAATCCACGCTAGATGAGGGGAAAACACGTCCGTTCATTATTTCGAAGTTTTCCTACACAAATTCAGAAGAGTAATGATATGAGAGATTTGCTTTGGGGGCCATCTCACAAAACCAGCTTGCTATTGCAAGATTTCTGACATACTTTAAGACACAAATTAGAAATTAATAAAATTATTTTGGTATTACCCTGCATAAGAGAACACTCATTTCACGATGAATGAGTCATTTTACTGATTTTATCTTTTTGTAGCTTCTCAGCTACTTTGAGACAAAATAATTTCTTTTATTTGAGTAAAAACTTGCACACAATGTTTATGCATTGGAGAGCATAATTTATGCAATCTATTTTGTGAATAAGTCCCAGCAACGGATTAAACATGAATTGTTAGATTGTTGCTGTGACCCTTATTCCTGGGCACTTATAAATAAATATATTCCCCGGTGGCTTCACTAAACCTTTGAAAAGTACATTTGTATGCAAATCTCTGAAAAGTCATATGGCAATGTGACCCTTAGCATTGCACAAGTTGTGCAGTACTATAGCAGACCATGAAACAGTCGGACATTTGACATGTTGGAAGCTCCAGGTCATTTTCAGTGGGGATATTTAAAATTAGAGAGCATGAAAATATAGACTGACTGATGTACAGAGGACAATTTTGCCATATTCAAGAGATGGACTGGGTGACCTAGGCTTTCCTATTAATATCTGCTACTTATATATACAATATTCTCATAGTAATTCGTTAATGCTTACTAATACTACCTAAAGGGTAAAATAAGTGATACTCTGGTCCAGCTAATGCAGGTGTCTGCCAAGGGAATAGTTAGCAGGTACCAGCTGAACACCAGTATGTCGAGGCTCATGGTGACAGTTCTGGAAGGTAGCAGAGTTGCGATTGACTCACTGCTTTGTCAACCAACACCATCTGGCTTTCAGTTGAGCTGCAGCAACAGAATAACTTAAGCTATAGGCTTGTCTTACAGGGTGATATATTTTTATACACCACAGAACTGTAGTGGAAAATCACTTTATAGCAGTTTTATTTTTTTTAATAGACTATTATAACATGAGGCTATTATAAATAACACTCAGAGTTATTATAACTGAAATGAGGCTTTTTTAGTTATGAAGGCATAACGTCTTTGAATGAGGTACCATGTTTTGGATTTGCTGAACAAGAAGGCATTTGAATACTGAACTCTCTTATCTGAAGTAAGATAAGGAACCTTTCAGGCCACACAAAAAAAATAATTAAAAATCATGTGTATTAGCCATTTGAGCAAAGATACTCAGCCCAATTCTTTTTGACAAAACATTTTTTCTTCCACTGAAAACCAAAAGAGCTTTCAAAAGAGGGTCTGTTCCAACAAATTTCTAGGATAAAGAAGGCCTGCCCCCTTTATTAGCCTGTATGATGATACTCACAGCCAAGTATCACATTCTCTGTGAGACCACAGGACAATGGCACTCACTAGATAATTAACTGATCAATATACTGTTTCCAACTGCTAAGAGTTCAGTGCGCAGTTATTATAAGCACCAACATCAGGATTTGGCTTTTCCGATCTACAGCAAATGACCTTTACATTACAAGGAGTCACTTTACAAATTTCACATATGGTACAGTGGCATGTCTATGTTATACCTTCCACGTAAAACAGCATCTTGATTGCTTTTACAGTCAGAACAGTATTTAAAGACATCTTTTTTTCCCTTCGTGTACAATCAAACATAACTAGTTAGGAGATGCCTTCCAAATGATGAAAAAACCTAGACAGGCTCCACCTGATACACAGCAGTACAAATATGTCAGATACACAGTGAAGGGTCAGACATTTAAAGAGAAGTGATGGCAAGTGTAATTAACCCACTTTACACTCAGAATTATTTCAAAGAATGTTAGAAACATTTTAATGCCAAGTAAGTGCATATTTATTATATGACAGTGTTTAGAAGTCCTCAGCTCTTTAGGAAACATTGGCTAGGAAAATGCTCTGGCATTATTATGGTTCTGACCAAAGAAATTAATATATTCACAGCTAATGTTGACATCAAATAGTTGAGCGTAGCAGGAAGCTGCCATTGATAATTCACATATTCACTAATTGTGCCTGTGCATCATAAAGATAGTTCATATTTGCATTCACTGCCCTCTGAACCAAGTAGTTTTCCAGTGGCATATATTCGCTTTCACTGCAGGTAACTTTCATTAGTGGTAATTAAAGGACGATTTTACTGCATTATGCTACAGGAAACAATAAGTGGTTGCTGAGATTGATTAATATCTAAACTAATGCTGAGACATGTAATCAATCTCATAGGTACAAGAGATTGTTCCTGTTGTGCAATGAAAAGTAACAGGGAAGAAATTCCCTATTTATTCTAAATAGCCAATGCTTACTCTTTAAATTCCATTGAATTGCTCTAAATGGCCTGATTTATTTTTAAATGTTCCCAACTGAGAATAGCCTTAGACTGTGTGTAATGACTTTTTACCCTCATTATCTGCACAGTCTGTGTTTGGGCTATGGCTGGGACAATACCAAGGAGGATGTCAATGTTATCTTAGTGTGGAAATGATTTTCTAGTAGACAACTGTATCTGAGGTTGTTGTGCATCCAATTCCATTCTTTTTGCCTTCAATTCCTATTGAAGTTACTCCTTTTCAAATAGCGCTGAACCCCATAGACACAATAATGCTTCCAGTTGAAGCTTCACTCTTTCACTGGGAGCTGGAACAGATCCAATAATTGTAATGTGGTTTTACTTGCTGGAAAAAACCCTATTATGCTGTGCCTTATTTTGCCATCCAAATATTGTGCTGAGAAATATTATCACTGCTGAATTGCTGTCAAATATTTATTTATATTGGGAAAATAGCACTCCTTCTGTAGTAGCATGATGTTATCATTTAATTATTTTTTCTTTTCTGCCTTATGATGGAAAGCTGCAATTCAATGAAGTATATATTTAAATGCAAAAGAGGCATACCAATTAATCAGTACAGAATACGAATGCTTTTAATCTGCATGAAAACAGTGGGCCTTAGAAAATGCCAGTCTTCGAAACAGAAAGTGTATAAAAGTAATTCCTATTCATGCTCACATTTCCTCAAATACAATGAAAAATGTCAATCGTGCAATTAAATTATCTTGTTAATAATGTATTCTTTTAAGGTTTTGCATTATGTTGAGAACATTTTGATGAGTCTTTGATTTCTTTCTATTTAGCATAAAAATGGACATAAATAATTTCAATTGATAAAAAAAATTAAAAATCCATAGACATAGATCAAATCTCAGTTCTGAAACACTGCAAACTAAACCACAGATGTTTACTGCTTTCTGGTTTTTACTCATCCAGTTAATGTACAGAAGCTTATTACTGAAGATAGGAAATAAATTAAAATAGAGATTGCAGTTAGGTATAGCCATGATTGTGGACTAATCAGTTTTGAGGTGGATATAAAGTAGATGATAGCGTTATTAAGAGTCAGCTCTTAATTATCTGGGGCCATGGGAGACTGGGAACTGATGGAGTACAGAAAAACCTGGCTGTTAGAGATGTTCAAAGGAAAATCAAACATAAATACTTCAGTTCTGTGTACAGTAAATGTATTCCAGAAGAGCTTATTAAATCTGAGTTCAGCACTAGCCAGTGGTCCTAATGCATTGTTTGCAGTGCTGCATGAAGCTGCAAAGCCGTCATAGGCTCCACACCTCAAGGAAGCAGTTGTATTCCTGATGATCCTGCAAATAATATTTGAGCCAATAAGCCTCACTAAACCTAAGGTGGCTCTACAGGTATATGCGTTCACTCTGGAACATTTTTGTTTGTGTTATTCTCATAACTTTCATCAAGCTGTGCAAAACAGAACAGAAATGGTGCTAATGGTGTTTTCAAGGTTCAAAATGTTTCTTAAGATCCTGAGTAACATTTTTTTTCCTGCTAGGGACACTCACTCCAAAGACCTAACTGAGTAGGACATTGCTAACACCAGGCATTTATCTCTCAGTGCCTGCTTTCAAGGCAGGGACACAGGAGACTTGCCTTTGTATCTGCTATATTCCCTATCACTGCTAATTGTCCAAATATTACTATCTCCTGGGCAAGCTGTGTCTCCTGCTTTTGACCAGAAGGTCTATGCAGAGTGAGAAACCTTTCCCCAGGAAAGTTTTATTTCATACATGCATAACTATATATGTTTTCCATTCTAAAGGACTGGCATCCTCCAACAAATAGCAATTTCATCAGAAAATTCCAATCTGCCCTCTAATGAGTGGGCCAAGCCTGCATGGGTCTATTGAGAAAGCTGACTTTCACTCAGTGCCTAATTCTTGCAATGGGATTGGTTCTTTTCATATTTAAACTACCCCCCCAAAAGCCATTAAATAAAAGAAAGCCAAAACACATATGCTAATAAAAAGGATTACTGCCAGAAATTCACCTCCTGCTTTAAGTGGTTGCTTTAAAGACAGCTCTTCCTAATTTTTTTTCATAACAAAATAGTTTAGCCTCATTTGTTACTGATGTAGGAAGCAGGCCATCTTGTAATTTATCACATAATACCTGTGTTACCTGGTTTAGATCTAGGAAGAAAGAAATGGTCTTTCTTGACATTCTGCATGTGTATGGCTGTATTACCAGGATCTGGACACTGCCCTTTCCCCATGCTTTCAGGCAGTGGATGGTTCCTCTGCCTGGCCAGTATTCTGAGGGATTAAGAAGATAAACCTGCCTTGTGGCAGGCATCTGGAAGTAATGGCAAAATAAGGGACCTAGATCAAGAGCTGGGAACAAAAGATAGGGGAGGAATACTTTGCTGGAGTGAAAATGGAAAGGCAAAGTCAGGAGGCAACCTGTTGGCCAGAGGCTAAGCTGATAAAGATGAAAGAATGAAGACCAAAATGAAAGAGGCCAAAGGAACAGGGGATCCAGTGAAACGTGCGAGGGGAACAACCAAGATGACAGATTAAGAAAGGGTAGTGAGGCTGAGAGAAAAGTAAGGACTGTTGACAGCAAAGCACTGCTGAGGAGCAAAGATAAGCACACAGGAGGGATGAAGAGGAGAGAGTTTTATGAAAAATGAGGTTGAGACAGTAGGCAAATCTTGCAAGTGAAAATACATTAGAGTAGAAAGGTCATGTCAAAATACAGCAGAACTATTTATTTTTGTACTGCTCTTATCTTGTGCATTCTTGGAGCTGCAGTTTTGAATCTTATTATTTTTGTGCTCCTCAGCAGCAGTTCAGGCTGCCTAGCAATGCCTGACTGGCGTGTGCTGGCTCTGTCGCAGAGAGCTCACTGACTGCCTAGCAACTGGCAGGGGGGGTGTGATGGGGTCCCTGACCCAGGCTGGGGATATAGCTCTACCCAAAACACCCCTGCTCCTGTGGAGAGGTGGCAGGGAGCATCTCCAGTTGTTATAGCTGCGGTGAAAACCTTAACAGTATTAATTGTAAAAAAGGGCATGCAGAGGTGCCCTTAAGAGCACAGAGAGTCTGACAAATTATCTCTGAGAAGTGAGAACAGCCCCATTTCTCTCTGCAATACTCAGACATTCTGTGATGATTATTCTGGTTCTTAAGTAAGGGCTAGATCTCCTTGAATTAGATTTAAAGCACAGCAAGGCAAACCAACAAAGCTGTGTAGCTTCTTGAGTGGCTACTTCTGATTTGGCATAGGAAATACCAAAAAAGTGCTTTTGCTCCCAGAAAAAAACCAAAAATAAATTATAGCATTAAGTATTCACGCAGGTTTGTTTCAGCACAGACACACTTTTGTAAATATATTACTGTAATTGACTCAAATTTTCTTACAAGTACACAAGAGTTGACATTTGGTGGTAGAGCTGATGTGTCTGATCTGAACTGCCTTATGTCCTCTGTGCTTCTAGCTGCACCCTCAGATTCCTCGTCCTTCTTTCCAGTGCATTGTCTAGAGGGGTTTTGTGGCTAAACAACTGAACCAGGAATTGATCCTGCTGAGAAACTCTGCAATAAAAAATAAAGGGTTATTTTGCGATCAACACTAATGAAGCAAGTAATGCTCCCAAGGGAAAAACAAAGACACTTGTCAATCCATGGCCTAGAAAAGGGAATAGACAGTTACAGAGCTACACAAATTACAGTGCAGGAGAAGTTACTTTGATGCTGCTGCTTTGATGCCTTCTAAACAGGTGTGTTTAGAATATAGTCACATTTTTCTCTTCCAATCAAAAACAGGCTGTGTGCCAGAAAGACAGTATTGCCTCTGGAGATCATCATGTCCCACTGAGAAGAAAGTCTTAGATGTACCAAAAGGTACACCAGCAGATTTTATCATTACATTTTTCTGTTTACCAGTCCAGCTTCCCCAGCCAGGAAGATTTTTATTCCCAGCTCTCTTGTGCACTTGAGATATTTTGAGTAAGTTACTTAATCACAGAATCACAGAATCACAGAATAACCAGGTTGGAAGAGGCCCACTGGATCGTCGAGTCCAACCATTCCCACCAATCCCTAAATCATGCTCCTAAGTACCTTATCTACCACCTCCAGGGACGGTGACTCAACCACCTCCCTTGGCAGACCGTTCCAATGCCTAACCACCCTCTCCGTGAAGAACTTTTTCCTGATCTCAAGCCTAAATCTCCCCTGGCGGAGCTTGAGGCCATTCCCTCTCGTCCTGTCCCCTGTCACTTGGGAGAAGAGGCCAGCACCCTCCTCTCCACAACCTCCCTTCAGGTAGTTGTAGAGAGTAATAAGGTCTCCCCTCAGCCTCCTCTTCTCCAGGCTGAACAACCCCAGCTCTCTCAGCCACTCCTCATAAGATTTGTTCTCCAGCCCCTTCACCAGCTTTGTTGCTCTTCTCTGGACTCGCTCCAGAGCCACAACATCCTTCTTGTGGTGAGGGGCCCAGAACTGAACACAAGATTCAAGGTGCGGTCTCACCAGTGCCGAGTACAGGGGGAGAATAACCTCCCTGGACCTGCTGGTCACGCCGTTTCTGATACAAGCCAAGATGCCATTGGCCTTTTTGGCCACCTGGGCACACTGCTGGCTCATGTTCAGTCGGTTGTCAACCAGCACCCCCAGGTCCTTCTCCTCCTGGGAGATTTCCAGCCAGGTTTCTCCTAGTAATGTTTCCTTCTAATCAGCAGTGTGAAAGTGTGATAATTAAAAAAGAAGATCCCAATGAATGTAGTTTAGATGCATACTAGTCTCCCTAGCAAAGGTGAGCTCAGTTCCCAGGTTTAATTGTGCTGGTTCTGTTAGATTTGCCTAACACTTGCATAGCTACCTGAATGTCTCTCTGCTTTCAGATGCTTTGGAATCACTCAGTGTACAGACCATGCACACTCATGAAGCCAGCATGGGTCTATTGCATCTGAGTCAATAAACCCTCCAACAAGCTAAGACATGACAAACACACGCAAAGACACTCAGGTGACCCTGCAGAGGGTCGTTCTGAAAGCCTGAAAGCAGGGAGCTAGCACAGAGTTGGACCAAACCAGCCCTAGTGACCTAACTATCTGAGCATGTCTGCAGCACGATTCCTGGTGCATCTTGCATTGTGTGGCCCTTGCAGAACTACTGCCATGGTTGTATGGTGCTAAGTTAAAAAGTCCTGCTGTAGTTGACCTAGCTCAGTGTGGAGCCAGTTTGAGTGTTTATTTATCTACCAGAGGTCAATCTCCCAGGCACCAGGATAACGCCCAGCTCTTCTGAGAAGGCTGAAGTTCTGAAATCCTCAGCATAAGAAGGAGATGGAGCTGTTGGAATGGGTGCAGAGGAGGGCTACAAGGGTGATCCGAGGGCTGGAGCGTCTCCCATACAAGGACAGGGTGAGAGAGTTGGGGTTGTTCAGACTGGAGAAGAGAAGGCTCCAAGGAGATCTAATAGTGACCTTCCAGTAGCTCAAGGGGCTACAAGAAATCTGGGGAGGGACTGATTACAAAGGCTTGTAGCGATAGGACTAGGGGCAATGAGTGTAATCTAGAGAGGGGCAGATTTAGACTAGACAAAATGAAGAATTTCTTCATCATGAGAGTGGTGAGGCACTCGCACAGGTTGCCCAGGGAAGTTGTGGCTGCCCCATCCTTGGAGGTCTTCAAGGCTAGGCTTGATGGGACCTTGGGTAGCCTAATCTAGTGGGAGGTGGCTCTGCCCATGGCAGGGGGGTTGGAACTGGACCATCTTTAAGGTCCCTTCCAACCCAAGCTATTCTATGATTCTAAGAAAAGTCCCAATGCGGCCACCAATCACAAGGTGGCGCTCTTTGACGCGGCCAAGGTCTTTTTGACTTGCGAGTGCATTTTGAGGTAGAGTTGGTAGGCTTTCTGTTTGTGTAAGGCTTTTGGGTCGAGATTTGTTGGAGGGAAAAAGGAGTTGAAAGCCCTCCTGGAGCCTCTGCTCTACTGCTTGATGTGTGTGTGTTTCCTGGAGGCAGCACTGCCCTGCCAGCTGCTGTCCATCCATCATCTCTTTGTAGGACTGAATGGCGGCTGAAGTGAAGCACACAACCTCTAGCAAAACACACACCAATGATTTTTCTCATACTGAAAAATGTCAACGTGCAAGGGCCTGCACATCTGCCATCTCTTGGTACAGGGACGGCAATTACATTTTAAGAAGAGTCAACAACAGTCGTGCTACATTTGAGGATGTTATCAGCAGAAGCTGTGAAGTCAGTCTGTGATCTGTATGCAATTTGAGACACATTCAAGCCAATGGATGTTAAGCAATTTTCAGCCAGGCTGAATAGAGAAATCAAACTTGTCTTTGTATTATGAGGGTTGGAAACAAGAAGTCAGTGCTGAAGGTGGTTTCTGATCACATTTGCCCTGGGACCCATTAAGAGCTTGTCTATATCTCAATAATGTTGCAGATCAAATTTAATTATTTTATATTAAAAAGTTATTTGGAATCCAAAATAAAATGTTTTATTAAAAATTACATGGTGTCCTAAAGAGAGTTATCTAAGCCACTTTGGAAACAATTTTGCTAAGTTGCCAAATGAATTAACCATCAGAAGACAGCAAAGTAGATGCAAGAGTTGTGAATTCAATGGTTTCTTCCTCTGATATCCCAGATAGTGCTGAAGTATTTCAGGACCTTTCTAGCTGTTCCCAGCCAGGGTGTGTTTTTTTGTAACTCCAGCTGTTAAAACCTTTCTAGGCCCACTGGTCCTTCTTGCGCTTCCTACCATTCATCTTCACTTTCACAGTTCTAGCCTGTGATGCTCGACTTTGCTGACCCCAGAGGGGAAGGGAGGTATATTTTTCCTCCCTCCACCTTGAATTAGAGACATCAACAAAGGATCCTGACCAGAACAGTATTCAGTGCTGCAAACAGCAGACTCCAGAAGATATGCAAAATTCCACACAATTCTGAAGAGATGAGGATGAGGCAGCCTGCTGTTACTACAGTGTGTCTGAGATTATCTTTTCCCCAGAACATGCTAACATTTCACCACTGTGGGCTTCTCTGATACCACAACTAAAATGCGAGGATTGATACCAGTTTCATTTGTAATTGTGTACACAGAGCACACAAAGCCAAGCCTGAATAACAGGCCTTGGAGACAGCTTCTCCTGAGCCTGTTACTCATTGCACAGGCAGGCTTGGACATCCCAGCAAGGAAGCCACCTGCCATTACTGGCTTTTCTTCTGGTATGGTCACAGAAATAGGATTTGGCTTAGAAGAAACACATGCAGGGAAAATTGTACTAAATAATCACCAGTCCTTTATCTTCCACACCTTTGCAACAACCAAAGGAGGCCCTGAAAGGTGATTAACAAACGGGGGAAACCAGTGGCACGAATTGTGTATTTACCTCAGGCAAATATTCACATTCTTCTTATGAAACTAAAACCAGAAAAAATTATCCACAGTAACTAGTGAAAGGACAAGAGGAATTGGCCTCAAGGTGCACCGAGGAAGATTTAGATTGGATATTAGGAAAAAGAAATCTTTCCTTAGAGTGGTGAAGCACTGGAAGAGGCTGCCCAGGGAAGCGGTGGAGTCTCCTTCCCTGAAGGTGTTTGAAACATGTGTAGATATGGCACTTCAGGTCATGGTTTAGTAGGCATGGTCATGTTGGACTTGGTCTTAAAAGGTCTTTTCCAACTGTTACGATTTTATGATTCTATGAAAATGATAATTGTGAATTATTCATAGATTCATAGATTCATAGATTCATAGATTGGTTTGGGTTGGAAGGGACCTTAAAGTTCATCCAATTCCAACCTCCCTGGCATCCCCAGGGACACCTCCCACAATTATTAGCCCTGGTCAGGCCTTCACAAAGATTTCTGCAGCTTAGATCGACTATTTCTCCCTCCTCCTCGTGATAACCTCCTGGGAAAAGGCTGACTGCCCCTAATCGCGATGCTCCTATGGTTTTAAATATTTATTTTTGTCATTTTAAACATTCCTATCCTGCCAGGGGACTGGTAACCAGGGAAGCGCTTCCCTCACAGACCCTTTTGGCTCCTCCTGGAAAGCGGGGCCAGGCTTTTTTTGTAAGGAGGGCGAGGAAAGGACAGAAACGCCTCGCCGCTGCCGCGCTGCCTACAGCTCCCGGCTCGCTTTGCGCCGCGGGGTGGGGTTTTTCCGCCTTTTTTTTTTTTTTCTTCCCCCCTCCCCTCGCCGGGGGAAGGATGGGTGGGGAAAGCGAGAGCTCACGAAAGCGAGGCGAGGAGGAATCCCACAATACCAGGCGGGTTGCGAGGCTGGCGCTGTCTCTTTAATGCAAGAGGAAGCGATGCGGAGCGGTGGAAAATGGCAGAGTTGCAGATGTTGCTAGAGGAGGAAATCCCTTCTGGCAAGCGGGCTCTGCTCGAGAGCTACCAGAACCTCACTCGGGTCGCCGACTACTGCGAAAACAACTACATCCAGGTGAGGGGCGGGGAGGCAGCGGCCGGAGCCGCCGTGGGGAGCGCGGCGGCCCCGCCGCCCCCGGCTCTGCTCCGGCTCCCCGCCGCTCCCCCGGCTCTCCTCGCCCTTTCCCCGGCTCTCCTCGCCCTTTCCCCGGGTTCGCCTTTTCCCTTCAACTTTCCCAGCCGAACCACCGGGCTTCCCTGCCCCCCCCCCCCCAGCTCCGGCGGGGAAGGGAGGGGTGATTATGTCAGCCCGGCTCGGAGGGTGTGTCTTCTTCTTTTTTTTTTTTTTTTTCCTTTCTTTTTCTCCTCCAAAATTCCCATTTTTTTTCCCCTCCTCCCCGTCTTTATTTATCATGAGTCACATCCCGGAGCCCTCCCGGGGCCGGCTGGGGGGGGCTCGGCGGCGGGTTCCGCCCGGCTCCCCGCGGGCTCACGTGGGGCGGGGGGGGGGGCGGTGACGTCAGGGCGGGGGGGGGACCCGCGGCCTCGGCCTCAGCCCGCGCCCCCCGGGCCGCCCTCCTCACTGGGATTCCGGGAATCCTCAACTTAAGAAGGAGATGGAGCGGTTGGAGCGGGTCCAGAGGAGAGCTATAGGGGTGATCCGAGGGCTGGAGCGCCTCCCACACGAGGACAGGCTGGGAGAGTTGGGGTTGTTCAGTCTGGAGAAGAGAAGGCTCCCAGGAAATCTTATAGCCACCTTCCAGTGTCTCAAGGGGGCTACAAGAAAGCTGGGGAGGGACTGTTCACAAAGACTTGTAGTGATAGGACTAGGGGCAATGGGTGTAAACTGGAGAGGGGCAGATTTAGACTAGGCATAACGAAGACCTTCATGACGAGAGTGGTGAGGCACTGGCACAGGTTGCCCAGGGAAGCTGTGGCTGCCCCGTCCCTGGAGATGTTCAGGGCCGGGTTTGATGGGACCTTGCGCAGCCTGATCTAGTGGGAGGTGTCCCTGCCCATGGCAGGCGGTTTGGAACTGGATGATCTTTAAGGTGCTTTCCAACCCAAACTATTCTGATTCTATGATTTCCTACAATTATTTTTTTAGGACTTGCAGAGCATGACTCTTCTAGTCTGCGTATGCAGTCGTGCTGATGTGGATGCAGAATCACCCAGAGATGCTCAGAGTCCATTTTTCTTTATTTCAGTAAAAAAAATTAAAAATTGAAGGGCAAAAGCAAATGAACTCCACTTTACGTATTAGACAGCATCTACAGTGAACTTGTTGAATCCAATACTAGACTATCTGTGATGAGTTTTTAACACAGGTTATTAAATTCTCTGGCACCTGTCACTGTTGGGAAGCTGTTTTGGTGTACTTTGTAATGGAGCAGTAAAGTCAAAAACACAGCTTTAACAATATGAAGTGAAATACACCTTTTAAAAATGAGCTGCTTGGGTTAAAAATGCTCTTGCAAGCCCTATTTTTAGGATTTTTTTTTATGATATGTGAGGTAGTACGAGTTAATGTCTATTTACTCTTCTGAGTTGCTTGCTCCACCCAAAGAAAGCTGCTGATATAAATGCTTCTGAGAGGCGAGGTTCATTTGGTTTTACTCATGGGAAATATGACAAATACATGAGCATGGTAATTTCGGCACAAGTTTTGACCTGTCTCTTGCTCCTGACTTTTTTGCTATGTCAGAAAGTTACAGAGTGGCTTTGGTTATATCATTTTCCTCAGAGAGCTTGTACTTGCCTTTTTCTGTCTTCAAGCAAACAAACCAAAAAAACCTGACACTTGAGCTAGTTCCCATCCAGTCATTGGTTTGTTCCCATCCAGTCATTGGATGGGAACTAGCTCAAGTGTCTTTTTTCCCTTTTTTTTTCCTTTTTAATTTGGTAGATCATTTTCACCTCAAGCGTCAAAGTCAGCTGGATATGGGATTGGGACAGTCTGTTTTATCTGTGTACAGCTGTGTTTATCTCTTGTGAAAGCTGGAGTTCTAACATTTCTAATGAGAACTGGCACAGTAGCTTTGAAAAATCTATACCCTCTTGTATTGTGTATTTGCTGTGTAAAAATACCAAATATATTGATAAAATTGCCTTTTTTCATGTGTGATGGAGGTGGGGTTTTTTTAAATCAACATTTTATACAAAGCCATCTGCTCTCCAGTTGGACTACTGAACAGATTATACTTACAGTGCCTGTGGTGGGGCCACTGCAGGATTAGACAATATGACACAGGGCACTGGGTTATGAGATCTGGGGGGATGTGTGTATTGTGGGATGTGAAGGGAGGAAAGGAGAGGAAGAGGCTTAACCAACGCGTAATACAAAGTGTTTATATTTAATATAATTGAGCATTTTATAAAAATGGAGGACAGAACAGAGAACCTGGCCATGAAGTGTTAAAACAGTAACTTATCCCATAGCATGTAACTGATTGAGTCTGTCCTCTTTGAGTTTGGTTAGCTTTGAATTTTGAATTTCCTCTCTTTCTGTGGGGAAGGCTATGTGCTCCTGAGTAGGCGAACCTACTGTGCATTGTTGCCCACTATGCATTGTGGCATTGTGCTGGTGGTAACAATTTATAGTGATTGTAGTAGCATTCAGATATTTATGCAGAATTCTTGATGTTCTCAATCTTATGTTCTGAATTCTGTGTTCACTTAAAGTAATTACCTTGTGCCCCCAATATTGCTGTATTCAAACTGTATCTGTATTTCCAGATCTGAAAGCATATGAATCTTGTTCTGTCTCTTTCCCTTAATAATAATAATAGATATAATTGGAATGGTTCTGGTGAAATTTCAGCTGTGCTGATTTTTTTTTAAGAGAATTTGTCCTCAGTATCTTTAGATATTCGTCAAAAAAAAAAAAAAAAAGAGGGAGGAATGTGTGGGAACACTCACCTGAGTTGACCTTGGCTCCCTGGTAGCAGATGTAGATCAATTGGCAGTAAGCATCCTTTTACTGAAGCATTTAGGAAAGATGACAGCATTTTGGACTCTAGTTGCAAACTGCTGTTCTTAGAAAAGTGGGAAGCAGTTTTTTGCTAAGGTATGTTGTGACTAAATTGGAATGCCAGGCAGTAACACAGTTTGCCCTCCAGACCCTGTGTGTTCTGGTTATCTAGAAAGTTTATCTGATGTGAAGGGAAAAGAATTTGGGAGAAGCAGAGCAAATAAGTTTCTAAGGAAGATCTGCAGTGCTAAAAGGAAAGTACAGGGTAGTGGCAGTCTTGGGGAGGGGAGGGGGGAGTGGGAGAAAGAGGGGGACAGAATAAAGGGAAAGGAAACCAAATGTAGAAGTGGTAGTTGAAGGAAGTTGTGATGTTATTGGTGGGGATTTTTGGCTTCGACTAGAATGAAAAAGGCATTGTAAGTATATTACTGTGTTTGTGACAGGATTTAAAATCTGGTATGCTTGTGACTGGAAGCTTCAGTGAGAAGTGGGTAGAAAAATAGTTTCCTCTTTTCTTTTAGATCAAAGACTTAAATTCTGAACAGTTTTAAGTTCAAAACCTGGTTTTGACTTTTTAATTGGAAGAATGTTTTTGTCTCTTGATTTAAGTTTTTTCCTAAATATAAAGAAATTATGTATTTCTTAATATTTTCTAAAAGATTTTTTTTCCTGTCACTTTTGAATGCTAGTATGATGTTGCTGTCTTATGGTGGAGAAGTTTGGTTTTGAATTGGCATACTTTTATAATAATGTAAGGTAAGATCAATCAAGGAGAGGAATGGTGAAACTGTCTTATAAAAAAAAAAGAGAGAAAACAAAACTTCTTCATAGATGCCGTAGAATCCAGTACCTAATGCCTTACTTAAATCCTTTGCCTGCAAATAAAATCTGGCATAGCCCTTTCCAGTGTAACCATGAAAGGTTATCTGAATCTGTAGCATAAATTTACTGGTCAAGAATTTCTGAGATACTGCATCATCATCCTAAGCAGCATGAACTTTATCAGTAGTAGTTCAGAAATAACATAAGGAGTTAAACCACTTACCGTTCTAACTGTGATTCTTCTGTTGAGTGTATTGACTTTGAGAGATGTTGCAGTTGATTTCCTTGCTTAATTGTATTATTTTCAATTTTTAACAAACCTATTTAAAATAACTAGCTTATGAAACATTAAAACCACACCAGAAACCAGTGTCTCAAGTGTTACTGCACTGATGACTTCCTTTGGAACAACTTCAGTTGACTGGTGTAGCAGAGAGAGGCCTCTCTGTGCTATAAAACACTGGTTACAACACTCCTACTGTCTAAACTGGATGTTTCCTACAGTCTTATTTATGTATAGGCAGATACGTAGTTTTCATCAGTCTATTTTCTAGACTACTTGGGAAGATCGATTTATAATTTTTTAAGCTGAAATGGGATTTTAATGTGACTGTGAGAATGTCTAAATTAATAGCTTGGAATATATACTACATTTGTAAATCCTGATCTTAATGATCTCTAGTGAGTAAATTTAGCAGCGTTAGAAAAATCAAGTAAAAGACCTTTTAAGGAAGTGCTGTGTGTTGCCTAAATATGTGTGTGTGTGTTGTCATGTTATTTCCTTCTGTAGTTTCCAACTGGTATGTGGAAACTGAATGGTGAGTTAACAAGCTATTTTGGGTAAAACAGAGAAGAGCAGGGACAGATTTCAGTTGCAGAAAATTAAGTCTCTTTCTGGTGTGTAGAAAAATAAATGTGTGGGGTTGAGCAGAAGTGTTGTATTCAAGAAGCTTCACAAATCCTTATGTTATCTTCCAGTATGCGTATAGAAATCCTTTCTGTTTGATGGGTTGCATGTGTTGCGCTTTCTATGGAGTAGATAGTCTGTATTGGAAAGGAAAGAACTTTTTTGTGTTTCTTGTTAAGTATTGATAACTGATCTGATATTGTTATATTGCTTGGTGTGTGGGGAGTGGCTTAGCTCAGTTCAGTACAAAGGAGTTCACTCACAATGTCTTATTCAGGAAATGACCCGCTTTAAAATGATAAACTTCTTAAATTATCACTAATACAAATCTTTTATGTGTTCTGAGAACTTGCATGCTTTTATGTTCATGGGTTAATTAGTGTGTATTCAAAGTAAATACAATAATTTTTTTTTCCTGCTTTCATTGCTAAATTTGGAACATTCTAAAAAACAAACACACAAGTTGAGCTGGTTCATTCTTTGTAACATCAAGATTTAATTAAAAATTAGAGAGCTTGAGAGCAATGAGATAAAATACAGATGTACTATCCACTGTGCTTTGTAGGTTTAAGTCATATTCTTTAAGAAAAGATGGTAGCTTAGACTTTTAAACATTATTATTTTTTTGGGTAGTTTAAGCAAACATTTGCTATTGGTATAAAAGGCACCAGCTGTTCTGTGTGCGCGTTTGTTGGGTTTTTTAAAATAATAATTTGGGTGTAGGTTAGTAAGTTAGACTTGTAGCTCTTCTTTGCCTTGTATAGGTCTTCTCTGCCAGCGTGTTGTCTGTGTTTTGGAAAATGCTGCTCAAGAGCAGCAATAAGATGATAGTGGAACTTCATCTTATCAAGTGATCTCTCTGCTTATACAGGAAATGCATCCTAGAGTGTTGTGCATCCATTTTGTGTGCAGAAGAGGTAGATAGTACGAGATTGGCTTTTCCAAATTTGAAATGTTTTTATTAATTTTAGTATGTGTGGTTAAAGAAGGAAGCAAGATGTCATCTGCTCTTCCTACTCCGTTTTCCATTGGTGTTTCAGCAATTGATTGTGTCGACACTGTGCTACCGTAATCAAGTGAAGTAAATTGGATTGGGATAAGTTGTTACAGGTACATACTGCTGCTTCCATTAAGAAAGCACTCTGCTTCCTTCCATTTGCACATATGTTGGAAGGAAGAAGATTGCAGGTTGTCTGTTGTCATTGTATGTTAAACATGGTTCATGGTGTCTCTGCTCACTGTATCCAGTCCTGTGGAATTATTGGAAAGAAGACATCGGTAAGAGGGCAACTGTCTAATACTTACCTCCTGCTGAATCTCCAGGAGTTCTTATGATAAAGCGAAAATAGACGGGCCTTGAGGTGGACTCATAAAATGCATCACATGGTAATGAAGGTAAGAGTACAGGAGCAGGCTGTGTACAAGTAGGAAGCATTGTACCTCTGAGGTCAAAGTGTATGTTCTTATCTGTGCTACTGATCTAAGTTTAACAGCAATTTCCTCCCCAGACTCTGAAACAAAAGAATTGATGCAACTTCCCAATATCTTTGTTTGGTGTATTGAACTGCCTTCTTTTTACAGAAGCATAAACGGAGGCATAGAATTTATAACTGACTCGTGGAAGGTCATATAGGGATGTGCTGTCATATTTGGGAACAAAACCTGATTGGACTTAAATGCTGTTCACAAGGGTTCCCCACCACCACCCCCCTGTTTCTGAATTGCTGCTGTTATGCTACAACACAGCAAAAAGTCCCGATTTACATAAATGTGGAGATTGTCTCCTCTGTGGATACCATGTGGTGAATCCCTTGGGAAAACATGCATCTGAAACTAGCACTAAATTCATTAGCAGTGATTACCTTTTAAGAACTTATGTATGTCCTCCCATCAGAACCATGAGGTTCTACATTTTGGCTTTGCGGACTGGCATTATGTGATGCTCACAGTACTGCCTGCGTGTCGATGGGGCCTCTGTCTTGGCAGAGGCACTAGAAGATATCACTGTCTTGTTTGTGAAAGCAGTCTGTATTGACAGTTCTGGTGACTGAAGTCTCATTTGCAGAACAGTGGGGTGGCAGCTGTGTGGACGAAGTGTCAGTTCTGGTGTAGCAAGACACCTTTGAGTGATAAGAAGGTATTTTGCTCTCTCTGTGTCTGCATTCAGTCCTTGATTAGTAACTTGGAGTAGAAAGGAGTATGGTGTGCGTTTTTTGTTACCTGCTAGGGAATGACTTGTGAGCCCTCAGTTACTTGGTGTCTAGGCTTGTTCGTGATTACGTGAGTGTTCTTCCTCTTTTTCCTATTTGTGTTACCCAGAGTGGTGTTCCTCTGGTGCTTTTCCTTCCACTACCTCCCCTGACACACTGCTCCCTCTCTCTTCCCTGGAACCTGAGCACTGGTGACAGCAGTGGGTGGGTTTGGTCACAGTGATCCTCCCTTCCCTCTGCCCCTAAGTAAAGGGAAGTGGTTGCGGAATTTGTAATAGTAGATATAGTAGATACGGCACCTCGGTTTGGTTCCT
This sequence comes from Clamator glandarius, assembly GCA_033459285.1. Lineage (NCBI taxonomy): Eukaryota > Metazoa > Chordata > Aves > Cuculiformes > Cuculidae > Clamator > Clamator glandarius. The sequence goes on along the minus strand of JAUNZM010000475.1, from coordinate 713,622 downwards.
CCCTTTTCCTGACCTTGCTGGTGAGGCAGCTGCTGCAGGCAGAGATTTGATGTCTCCTGTGGGTTGTAGACACAACTCTTTGCAGATAAAAACTTACACAGAGCCCTTGGGGGTCAAAACCAGTATGCTGTGGAGAATAGGCCATGATATACTTCTGAACTGAGCTCTGTGAGGAAGATAGTATCTACCTCCTTCACCTCTGGCATGCTCTTCTGCCTGTGCTGGAGGGGCGCAGTCCAGTGTTCTGTTGACTGGCCAGGTAGTGATATAAAAGATAATAGGTGGGGTTTTTGGAGGAATCCAAGTATTGTACAGCAAATGAAAGCAGAACTCTAAACTCCTCCTCTTAGTGTCAGAAGGAATGTGGTTTTTCCCTTGTGTTAATTAATAAGAGTGTAGATGCCACCTTTGCTTGAGACTGTGTAAATAGTGTTCATCATTACTTATACAAGGCTTTAATGCTGTTAGCAGGAGCCATGCACAGTTAGCAGAGCATAAATTTGTTACTATGATGTTGATTTTTAGCAGAAAAGGAAGTGGGGAGTAACAGTGCTGGAGAATTTCAGCTTGGAGTGAAACATTAGTGCGCCGTTTGCAGATACAACTTCTAAAATTCAACAATCTGTATTAACATGAGATGAAATTGGTAGCCAGCCTTCTGGCTGAACTGACAGAACAGTTAGATCTACCCTGAAAAAGACTGACTGCTTACAAGGTGATTTTATTTTTAATAATGTCTAAGATTTCTGTTCAAATATGTTGAGTAAATGCTGGGTTTGTCAAGCTGAAAAAGAGCTCTGAAAATTCAAACTTCTCTTTTCTTGGGCCTCTCCTAATCTTCCGCTGTGCTGGAACACTAGGCTCATAGAATGGTTTATGTTGGAAGAAACCTAGAAGATCATACAGTTCCAACTCCGCTTCCATGGGCAGGGACACCTTCCACTGGATCAGATTGCTCAAAGCCTCATCCTATCTCATCTTGAACACCTCCAGGGATGGGGCATCCACAGCTTCTCTGGGCAACCTGTTCTAGTGCCTCACCACCCTCACAGGAAAAAAATTCTTTCTGATATCTAATCTATGTCCCCTCCCTTTCAGCTTAAAAATGTTCCCTGTTATCCTGTCCCTGCAGTCTCCATTAAACAGTTCCTGCCATCTTTCCAGCAGGCCCTCTTTTAAATACTGGAGGGGTGCTATAAGGTGAGATGATCCAGCCCTCTGATCATCTTCATGGTCCTCCTTTGAAGGTTGTCTCTTCTGCAGCGAGGGACGGCTTTCTAATATTTCTTATGTTTCTTATATTAAGATAACATATATTTGTCACAGTGTCTTCCCTTCCTTTTCCTCCTTCCCTCTTCAAAGAGCCCAGAATAATCAACTCTGTGTATTTGTTCTATAGCAGAAGTTAAAGAGCGAGTGTACTGCTCTATGAGTTGGCTCTGACCCTGTAGTGATGAGCAGTTAAAAGAACTTGTGCAGAAGAAACTCTGTATAACTGTTTCTGCCTCGGTTAAGAATTCAGGGAGGCCTCTCAACTTGGGCAGAGGAGGCTTCCTAAAACAAATGCTGGTTTGGCATCCTTGGTGTTGGACATAATGTTCTTACTGGGTGGTCTTGAGGATATAAATAGTTCCAAGGAGAAAATGGCTTGTTTACTACTAGAAGCATAACAATTCTTTGATATCCTTGACAAAAAATGGAAGTGTAGACTCTTCTGGCTATTTTCACACTAGTGTTTCACAAGATAATGTTTTTTTATAAGCTATACTTTATCAGGCAAATATGGGGCTTTTTGCTGGCTTTTTTTTTTTCCCCCAGGTAATCTTTCATCAGGTGCATATCTTCACCATAACCCTCTCATCTCCTTGTTGTACTTCGGGGTCAACAAATCTGCCAACCAGTATTTGTCCTGCAGCAATCATTGTCGGTTGAGCTTCTTATTTGATTTCATTGTAGCAGGTGTGCTACAAGTTAATACTGGAACTGTGGTCTCCATGCAATAATTCTGTGTTTTCTGGAGCCTAAGATAAGAAAATGGCTGCATAAAACAAATAGACAAGAGGACAAGGTGTCTGGGTAGCTGCATTGCACTACTGCAGTAACATCTAAGTAACTGTAAAATGCCATGCCATGGCTTGTTGTTTCACATTCATATACCTAATATGTTACTAAATGTTACTAGTCACAACATTTCTCTCTTTCCAGATGCTTCTCCTAGCATGTGACCTTAATATAAATTTGCTGATTTCTCTCTCGTTATTGAAGTCTCCTGTCTGCTTTCTGCAGCCCATTTCCTAGACCTATTGTCTCACTTTTCTCCTGCTGCCAAGTGCTGTGGTCTTTGCCTTTTGCTGCCATTGATGCAAGAGTGCTCTCATCACAGTTGCTGCCTCTGAAACAGGCTCACATGCTTGCTTTCCACCTTGTTGACTTTCAGTCTCGTTTTGGTTCTCATCTGAAAAGCTCTTCTTCCTTGGCTGTTTCTTTTAATTAATCTCTTTCTATAATTTAACTGCATATTTTACTGCCTTGCAGCTTAAATTATGCAGCTGTTTTTCATGATGCTTTTCAGACAAACAGCTTCTACTAGCATGGGTTTGAATAATTTGAAACCTGCAGCTACTGAAGATGTTTATGTACACTTCTTCGTTAGAATGTCCTTATTGGCACGTAGTTGAGAGTAAGGCATTGACTGTTAAGTGGTCTGTAACCATGCGGGGAAACAGCAATAAGCAGGATATAGAGGAAACAGAAAGCATCTGGGGAGATGTGATGTGCAATGGGACTGATGTGATTCTGTCTACCACTAATACTCTTAGGAGGCCTTTTTGATATACTTGGCCAGGCCTTTCCTTGTTCAGGAAGCTGTTCCTGTCATTACTCTGAGTCCAAGCAGTGTAAAGAGCTTAATAAAACTTCTCTCCTTGGAGGTCTTCGGATCTCTTAACAATTAAGAGAAGGTGGATATGTTGGAGGAGTGGTGTTCTGTTGACATAAGCTTGTAGGTATGAATCCATAAAGCAGAGTTGGGCCTTTTATATTAGGATTTTTATAAAATATGATTATAGACTCCAGGGTTCCCACTGTGTCAGGTGGCTTGGATGATGCTTCAGTGAAAGTCTGGAGAGTATCAGACAAGCAAGTAGAGATACTATGGATCAATGCACTTACGTTGGCAAGATCCTCGGGGACCCAGCTGGAGATTGTTCTGCCAGATTTCTAAATCTCTGGGAGGAACTATTGTTTCTGTGATGCAAACTCCTGGCTTTAGCTTTGTTGGGTAAGATGTGTGTGTGGTTTGGAAGTGCTTAGCTCTACAAGGGCTCTCTTCGGATACTGTGGGTGTTTTCTGCTGCAGCATACCGTATGTTCTCACAGCACTGGAATGATCTGGTTGCTGCAGTAGTCCTGAGACTTGTCTGGGAGCACTGCAAGTACATATTATCTTAAATGGCAGCAGTTTGTTTCTGATTTCTAATGTGTCCTTAGCTTTGGACCTTAGAGAAAATCGTTGCCATAGGTGCAATTGGAGCCTGAGTGCATGCAATGCTGCTTACTTTGTAATAAGTCTTGCGTGACTGGAGTAGTGGCTGTGTCATTTATAGGTGTGTATGTCATTCCTCTTTAGAGGTCTGTCCTTTAAACCAACGGAGAAGGATAGTAGTCAGTGGAAAGCTTTCTAGCACACACTTTCTCTCTGGAAAAACACTGTCCATTAAGAACTGTAAAATTTGCTCCTGTCAGTGAATCTCCTCTGCAGTGAATATTGACCGTTTCGAGACTGAGGAAGGTGTTTATTGCAATTGGGAGAGGGGCTCATTTACTGGGAATGGAAGCCAAGTGTGTGGGGATATGGCACCAGTGGGCTGCTGCTACTTCTGCGGGCAGAGAAGGTGCTGGGTTTTGTCCTGAATGTGGGATGCATGGGGATTTGACTGCATTCCTTGAGCCCTAAGAGTTGATAAAAAATAATCTGTTTTGAATAACTTCTAGCCTTGCTGGCAGGAAATGGGAATAGTTTGAAGGATGATTGAAAAGTAACCTGAGGGTCTTGAGCACCTCTAAGTTTCTGGCAGGAGTAAAAGCACAGGAGGAATGGGGGAGAGTGTGTAACCCACCTTGCCGGTGTGCCTCTCTTCAGCCATTTTTTCTTGCTAACTGTGATGTGGTGGAAGGACAACATTAAAAGCAAATACTGTTACTATTTGCTTCCTACCTACAGCAGACAGCTAGAGAGGCGGCTCTAGTTTTTCCCAGATTGCTGTAAGGGGTTACTGCAGCAGCACTGGGAGCGGGGGAGTATGAACTGAAACAGGTACTTACTGGCTGTACAGCATCCCACGAGGCCTGGGGGAATGAATGTGAGGAATACTGTGAGTCATGCTTGTCAGTCTCATAAAGCAAGAGGCTTTTTAAAATTGGCCTTGGAAGGGAAGAAGTGTTTAATGGAGTACTTTTGAAAGAGTTATGCAAATAGAAAGCATAAATAATGAGCAAAAGATATTCATTTAAGCTTCTTGCTGTCTCAGAAAATGACTAAATCCAAACTGACCACTGCGAAAGCTAAGAAAAATGCATCATCATTAAGTATAATGGGTGCAAAAATGTGGCTATTCATGATAATAAGAAAATTCTCTTTTTGTCACTAGGAAAACAAATTTCTGTAGTTATCAAATAGAAAAGGGTTTTGTTTTTTTTTTTCCTTTCCAGTGTCCTTTAAAAAAAATGTCAAGGAGGGAAGCTGAAGAGCAGTTCCTCTTGTAAGAACTGGTTAGGAGGAGAGATATTAAAAGACCAGTCTCTAGTGTTGCTTTGGACAGATCTTCAGTGTTTAATCTAGTTTTGTATAAAGAAATCTTTTTTTCCACCCTCCTGTTCTTGCAGGATTTTAATTACAGGTAAATGCTGTATATTCTTTGGTAAAATTGAGAGCATGTTTTTAGGGCATAACTTTTTGGTACTGATGCAGCCACTTCTTGTTGTTTTAAATTAAAGTTTTGAACAGAGTTTATGAAATGTAGTTGTTCCAGTCCTGAGCTTACTTGCATCTGCTAGCATCGTAGTAGGAATCTTATCTCTGGTAACTAAGCCTTGCCAGCAGACTTAACTGGCATATAATTTGCTTCGACTACTTCTGCCTCTAGCAGTGCAGAGAGGCCATCCCAAGCTTCAAAGCAGTTGGATATGCCAGCTACACTGTCCCACATGCTGCTCCACAGTTGCACCTGGAATCCTTGTGTTTTAACTAGATGGGGGCAGATGCTCAGCTTCCTGTGGGGTGCAAAGATATGCAGATAGATGCCAGTGTGGGTATGGGTGGATACACAGCTGCGGCTGATGTGTTCCTCTTGTGAAAGGACTGTTTCTTTGAGCACAGCTCCTCCGTGGGTGTAATTAGGCCACTCATCTGTTAAGCTGATTACAGACAAGATGGTAGCAAGGTGGGCTGGTGGCCCTACTACAAGTGCTGAAATAGAATAGTTCAGAGGTTATGTCACTGCCACGGGGGGACAGGGAATGATGTGGATGTGACTGTTCTCATGCATCTGGTTGCGTGGAAGTGCAAGCCCTGTTGTCATCTTTATGACTCCACCGCCTGCATATGCCTAAAGCTGCCCTCCCCTACATTGTACATGAATGAAGAGGAAGTAGTCTTTAAAACCATGTGAAGGAGCAGCATCAAAACACCAGTGGAACTTCAGCATGGATTAGAAAACTTTGCTGTAATTATATCTGCCAGAGGCACTGCAGCTGTATTTGTAGAAAAAGTTATGCACTTGAGCTGCTGCTGTGTTAACTAACACCACAGCAGCTGTCTCACTAAGGCTTGGTTTAAAAGACCAAAACAAAACAAGTCCCTCACTCCTGAATCTGACACTACTTCCTATTGAAGAACTTGCTTTATGTCTTCTGTTGCATTCCGTAAGTGTAGTTTTATCTGTTGCTGGATGTGGAGATTACCATACTTATTTACTTTTTTTTTAGATGCTGTCCGTTCCTGTTTTTTTAATGGGAAATAAACTGCTATATTATTGACTTGCCATTCCTCCTCCCTCTCCTTCTCCATTCCCCTGAGCCATCTGTTTTGTTCTGTTTTCTGTGTTTGAGGAGCTAGATTCGTACTTGCTGATATTGCAATAACCCAGTATTCAAGTGAGCTTATATATGTAAGGATTTGAAATGCTGTGGCTAACCATAGGCTCAAACTTTAACATAATAAAAAGTAATTCTTAAAAAAAAACCCTTGAATTTACTCTTCTTACAACCAATATCAGATAAAAATTGTACGGTCAGGTCTCCGAGTACATAAGTCTAAGTAATATTAGCAGCTGTTTATGTGATCAGATAGAAACAGGAGCTAGGTTGATTTTCTCCACTAACAAGCAAGTTCTTGTAAAAACAATCAGTCCTTGTGTTGCAATTGGCTACTTTATTTCCATATTACCACAGCCTATGTGCTATGTGAGAGTATACTTTGTGCTGGGAAGCAAGCTACTGTGGAACTGTGAGGATCCACTGGTTTCTGGTCTAAGCGTGTTGTGACAGTGTTGAGGTATGCACAAGCCCTTGGATGGTTTCCTGCTGGAGCGAGTGTATTGATCTTCAAGACACTGAATAGCTACAAAGTATGAGAAGAGAATTTGACCCTGTAGTGGTCATAGTTTTCTTCTTTGTTTTAAGAAACACTGGGGTGCTCGGGAACTGCCTGAACTGTAAAATCTGGGCAGTACAGTGTGTCAGAAGTGACTTTCTTAAATATGAGAACTCTTCCTGAATTAGGGATGCTTGCAGTCCACGCATTTGCTGGGTCTCAGAAGGCCTGCGTAACTCTAGGCTTTGCATTTCAGTGCCTTGAGATTCTTCCTGGAGCTGAACAGGCCTGGTAATTTCCATGTGCTCCTTCTGCACTTCCCTCCCTGCTTTGTTGTCTTGCAACATCTTCATGCGGAGAAACCTGTTGCAGAGCAGAGTGTAGCTTTAGCCTGCTTGCTTTTGGACCGTTCCTTTTGCAGATGCAGACATTTGGTATGTAGCTGTTTTGCAAACAGCAGTCAAGGTTACCCTGTTGTGTGGGTTCAGAGCACTGTTGACATAGTTGGTGACACCAGGACATGCTGAGGTGACACTGTGATTTGATCCTTTATGCTAAATCTTGTTGTCTTAGCCTGGCTTGCTCGATGCTATCTGGTTTGATTCCAGGCCTGCCCAGAGGCTAGGGAGGACTAGAGAGGGAGGAGTTGGAAAGAAAGAGAGTCTTGAAAGCTCACCTATAGAAGGTCTTCAGATTTTAGTGTGTTGCTTGTCTTCAGAGGTAGATGTATTATAGTGTTCTGGGCTTATTCCCTTGGTTTGATTTGTCAAAATGGAAATGAACTGCTGACTGTGTAAGCATGCACCAGTTCTTGAGAGTAAACTGAAGGAAGTAAATAAAATCCATAGGAGGAACCATTGTTATCAATATTATGAAAAGGGACTTTCACACAGTGAGCTGAAGAGCTTTGCCTCAAAACAGGTTTCTCTGAGCTGTCTTGATTGAAAGGCTTGCATGGCATGAAAATCTACTGATTTCAGATTTTTTTCTCCAGTTACTGTCATTGCAGTAAGGTTCTTCGTTGCTGCTGCTACATTTCAAGGAGCATATTAAGGTAATTAATAAATACTGAAGCATCTCCTTCCTGTTCCCACAAAAAAAGAGTGAAAACCAAGTTTGTGACTTGCCAATGAGTATATGCTTGCTAGATGAGCTAAAATTTGTGGGTAGGTGCTGGCGCTTAAAGTAAACAGAAAGCCATTTTAATTTCAAGCCCCATTACAAATGGAAAATGAGATCAGTATTTGAGAGACAGTGTATAAGGAAACAAATGGAAAGCAAATTCCCTAATTCCCTGTTATTTACTGTCTGTGTGCTGCAATAATCACATATTCTAAAGCCCTGGGTAGCTTCCTTGGTGCTGAAGAAGGAAGACTGCTATGGAAGCGGCAAGGATTTTTTTTTGCCCAGTTGACAGTCTGAGGGTGATTTTAGTCTGTATTTGGAGCTCTGGCTGATGTCCCTGATGTCAAAGCCACTTTTATGTAAGCTCTGAAGAAATTTGTATGTTTGATGTTCTAAGGCAAATCATTGGCACTGCAAGGAAATTAAAAGCGTAATTTTGAAACAACTGTCGGTGCAAATATTGTGCAGTGCTTTACAGGAATGGAAGCTGCTGTTTCTGTCTTCGAGCCTGTGTTGTCTAAATAACGTAAAACACAAAAAATAAGACTGAGACCAAATTTCTTAAGCTTGCTACATATGCAGTCTTGAAGTCTTACTAATTTAGTGCACAAGAGTTATGTGAAAATGATATAGAGGCACGTCTGTTTCTGTCATTTTATTTCAGCATTGCATGCTATTTTGGTTTTATAAGCAGACTACAACAACTGACAATAACAAGGTATTGTGCCAATGTATATGTTTACTATGACATCTCCACTATTGGATTTGGCAGGAGAACTAAAAATTGTGTTTTCAACAATATTTATATGAATATATCTTGGTTTTTGGTAAAGGGGGTGATTTAGTCCAGAGCCAATATGAAGGCTGTTTGTTGCATTGGGCAGAAAATGTTGCTAACAGAGCAGCTGGCACCTACCTTCCCAGGCTCCATCTGTCAGTCAGCATGGCTTTGTAAATCACACTCCTATTGGATAGATTTGTTTCTTGCCATAATGTTCACAGCCTGGATTAACATGTAATTCCTAAGTTGATTCTTTTTTTAAAAAGTTATTTGCTGTTTTGTTTTGTTTGTTTGTTTAAAAAGTGGTTTTGTAGGCTACTTCTGTCCTCTTTTACAAACCTACTGAAGTCTATCTGTTGTGAAAGCTGTATCTCGCAAACTTGTTTTAGTTTAAGTAGAAAACATATGTGAGGGTAAGGTAATTATTGGAAGATTATTCTCAAAGACATTGTTCTCTGCCATGTACACACAGGTCAGAATGGGCTGAGGTCTGATGACAACTTGTCTCTACCTTCCTTAAAAGAGATAATGATTTGAAAAAATGAGGCTCTTCTTTTTACAGTTAATCAACAGAATGAAAGGCAACTTTCAAGTAAAAGAAAATCTGCAAGGACACAGGCAGATTGGCTAAATTGGTCTTGGCCCATAGAAATGCTAATTTTCTATGGAGGCTATTCATGACTGGTCAGGAGAATATTATTGATGGAAATGAAGGATTTGCTTCTAGCTGATTGTCTAGCAAGTACAGGATTTGGGGAAAGGGACTGTCTGAAACAACTTGTGAATTATAGGCAGCCCTTGTTACTTTCCTGTGTGTTTGTTAAACTAAAATAATCTGGTATGTATCTTGACCCTTGAGATGGAATAGCTGACTGATCCATGATTGCTTTCAAGATAGTGCTTCTAAAAAGAAACAGACTAAAATTTCGCTTGTCGGCTGCAGTGTGGTTGTGGCTGTGGTGGTGATCATCTTATGTAGTGCCTTGAATGTACGCCAACTTTGTTGCCCAAGGTCTTTACCTAGGGAGAAGAGATTTCAAGTTCTACCAGTATGTCTGCATTTGGTACAGCTGAGTACTGTATATTGTCTTGGAGAAACTCAACAGACATGGAATTATTTCATACCAGTGGGCCTTTTTGTTGTGGATGCTGGAAGCTCAATTGACTTGAATTGTAGGTTCTAGCCTGGCTGTGTTTGAGTATTTCTACCTCAGTAGGTGGGAAGACTTACTGTTTACTGAACAGACTTGCAGGAATTTCATCATCCTGTTTTAATTTTAGGGTTACTGTAGCGAGAGAGTTCTTGGGTTTTGGAGCTGTTCTGAATGGTTAGGCATCCTTCTGTGCCTCCCTCATCTTTAAATTCCCTTGTACTTCTGGAACAACCAGTTGTTTAGATGGTTGAGAGCTTTGATACTTATATTTGACACCACTTCTCACCATGTGTAAGAAGAGATGTGCTGGGTATTGTATTCTTGTTTTCACTGTCAGTGAAGAATTTATGGCCAGTCCTCTGGAGAGAAGGCCTTGGAAAGGAGGTGGACGACATGTTCAGTGACTGCAATATGTTGTTATTAATAGCTTGCAAAATATTGGGTAACTAAAATCTTTGAGCTTTCAACCCCCACACAAATTCAGGAATAGTAAAACTGTACAACAAAATAAGAGCTATGTGCAGTTCAGTTGACTTGAAAGATGAAGTGATGACTTTAGCTGAAGTTTTGGCTGGATGTTCCTTGTTTGGATGTTGCGTTTTTAGTAAAATTTCATTACTGAGTTTGTTGGGACCAGGTCTCCGAGCTAAAATGGCAAGACCTTAGTGAAGGAAGCAGAACTTTGAAACCTCAGCTGTAGTATCTGTAGCGTTCTGTAAATATCAAAGATATGTAAATAACAACATGAACAAAAGAGGATACAAATGGATGTATCTGGTGTGGTTGTGTTCTGTGAATGCTGATATGTGATAAATCAATGTAGCAACTGATTGTAGTAATCCAAATTTTCTCTTTAATCAATTAATGAAAAGCGGGAATTTTTTTCCAAAAAAAAGACAACAAAGGTGTAAAACTAGACAATTATCTTGTATTGACTTGCGAAGCAGACACAAACATACTGCACTGTTAAATTCATTACATGTACATCAGCAGTAACAGCAGAGGCACATAAACTAAATGTAAAGCTGCTGGTACAGGTTGGTTGCTGGGAGTGGTCAAGCCCTTGAACAGAACACCAAGCATCTGAACAGGTAGTGGACACTGAATAATTAACAGCTCTATTTAGCTTAGTGATTATTGGGCTGCTTCAGGGCAGCGTTCTGTTAGTAGTTTATCCTTGATGGGCTTGTGCTTGCCCATATTCCAACAACTGAAGATGAAAAATGCAGAGCAGCAAATGCCACATTGAGAAAGCAAATTAATTTGCCTCTGCTAGAGCAACCAGTCTTGGTGTGGTCTCATGAGTTGCTTTCTGACCTTTGTCAAATGAAGCCAGCTCTTTTGGTGAGCATGCTGTCTTACAGGGAGTTTCAACCACAGTGAATGGGATTGTAGATGGAGGTTGGAGAACAGGTAAAGAGGATATGGACAGGTGTGCCTGCAACAGAAAGCTTGGCTTCTGAAGGTGCTTTGCAGTTTGAACTGACATGATTTTTGGAGGAAGCATGCGTGCTGTATGAACTAGATAATGGTGGGAGTTTGCTGAGAGGAAGCCAGGAAGACAGATGATTTGAATGCTGCACAGACACTGTTGTGAGGATGTGCTGATGTGGATGGCCTTTTGGAGAGGGGAAGAAAAAAAATGATGAACTATGCGACTTGTAAAGATCGACTGCTGAGGGATGGACAGATTCCTCATCACTTGACCTTGACGTGTCACTGAACTGAAAGGCCAGTAAATAAGCTCTTACTTTCTTTTTACTGTGGCAGTTGCCTGCTTGAGTGCAGAATCGTTTTTCACTTGACTGTACTAATTACATAAACTTTTAAAGGAAGCTTTATGATACAAGTTTGAATTTGATGAAAATACACAATATGCAGTGTGGAATGCCATGCTAGTTTAACTATCTCTTTATGTGTCTACTTGGACTATAGGAGGGGTTCTCTTTTTTAGTATTAAGGCTAGTAATTTGAAAGCAATTTCAAACTGCAGTTTTGCGGTAGTGACATAGCTGTTCAGAGTGAACAGGGCATACAGGTGAGAGCTTGCTTTAAGAGGGGAAACTTCGAAAGCTGTAATATTCTGGATTTAAAGAATACTCTCTTTGCTACTAAAGGACCCTGAAAGTTGCATTTTTATCAAGGGCTACTAGAGACATCAGCATCTTTGAAGCTTTTAATATGAGATCGTAAAGTAATCCTGAACTAGAAGGAAAGCAAGTCAGCTGACACTCCGTTTTGTGATCTTTAAATTTGAATGGTTAACTAGTGCTCATGTATCATACTAAAGTATCTGAAGACATGTAAACATGTGCATTGTTTTCTATGCTACTCTTAGTTTTTGCTTAAAGAGAGAGATGGAAGTTACAGTTGAAGAACATTGGAAATCCTGCTTCCCTCCTTTGACTGCCACATGGATCCTTGCTACTCCCTCTCCCGTCTCTGTTTTGCTTGCTATGAGTCTTGTAGCTTGTATGCCAGCAGTCTTAATTAAGAAGTGCAAAGACTATATGTCAAATTAGTTCTAATCTAACCTGTTAATTCAGGCAGTTTCAGTTTGCAGTTTATCTGCAAATCTTGAAAGTATTTCTAACCTAATTCTACTAGGACATGAAATACATTCTGCATTACAACTATGCTCATCTAATCCTGCTGCCAAACCAGTCATTTGAACAAATAACTAAAACAGTAGGTGCTTAGGCAAATGAGGGCAAGGCATTTGATCAACAAATCATTAGAGAAGACAAGAAACTTTTTTTATACAATAATTTTTCTCATTTGACAACACTCAGTAATTGAGTGCTGTGGCTTTGTAACCTGTTAGTATTCATAGAATCATAGAATAACCAGGTTGGAAGAGACCCACCGGATCATCAAGTCCAACCATTCCTATCAAACACTAAACCACACCCCTTAGCACCTCGTCCACCCATCCCTTAAACACCTCCAGGGAAGGTGACTCAACCACCTCCCTGGGCAGCCTCTGCCAGTGTCCAATGACCCTTTCTGTGAAAAATTTTTTCCTAATGTCCAGCCTAAATCTTCCCTGGCGGAGCTTGAGGCCATTCCCTCTTGTCCTGTCCCCTGTCACTTGGGAGAAGAGGCCAGCACCCTCCTCTCTACAGCCTCCCCTCAGGTAGTTGTAGAGAGCAATGAGGTCTCCTCTCAGCCTCCTCTTCTCCAGGCTAAACAACCCCAGCTCTCTCAGCAGTTCCTCATAAGGCCTGTTCTCCATCCCCTTCACCAGCTTCATTGCTCTTCTCTGGACTCGCTCCAGAGAACATAACACAGTTTAGTTAAAACTGTATAATAAAACTGGACAGCAACCTGCCCTCTGATGAGGAAGCGGTGATGCTTCAGGACTGAGTGAGGACTTCAATAAGGTGTGATTTCAATGGGAAAGTAATCCTTTCCTATTTTTGCCCTTTGGGGGAAGTGCAGCTGTTTTCTGACACTTCAAAAATGTATGCGTGTATCTTCTTGGTCAACAATGAACCTTCTTAGCTGTCAAGGGAAATTTATTAAGCTGTTGTGTGAGGAGGGATAATTTCACAAATATTCCTGCAGGCAGGAGCCCTCTGTGCATGCCATCTTGCTGGTCTGCTCACCCTTTTCCTGGACTGTGGAGTAGCGTTCAGCATAGCTGAAGGTTTGGCTTTAGGTGGCATGTGAAGTAGGGGACACCCAACTGCGGGGAAAATACTTTCCTGTCTGTGAGTGGCTTGGTCGCTGAGACCTCATAAGAGATGGCAAATGCTGCATTTTAGTGTTCCTGGAAAATTGGTGACTTTTCTGGAAATGAAGAATTGGGCAGCCTTTGGAAACTTGACGCCAACAAATTGTGGTAGTGTTGGCTTTTCTAACGGAATGAATTGTTTTATGGCATGCACTCTTGTTAAGTTTAAATATTTTTCAAATTCTCTATCTGCTTCTTAATTTTTTAAAATGTAGATGCAGATCAAGTACTTTGACTGCACAGTCAGATCTTGATTACAGATTCTTCTAAATACGGGTTTTATTTTTTGTTCCTGTCCTTTTGCCCCACCTCCCACCTTTTTCCTGGCCTTAAGCAAACATCTTTTTCTTTTGTTTTACAGGCTCCAGATAAAAGGAAAGCATTAGAAGAGACCAAAGCCTACACAACTCAGTCTCTAGCCAGTGTTGCTTATCAGATCAATGCGCTGGCCAACAATGTATTACAGCTGCTGGACATCCAAGCATCCCAGCTACGGAGGATGGAGTCCTCCATCAACCATATCTCCCAGGTAATCCCTTTTTATTATTTTTTTTTATTTTGTTTTTGACAGAGGACTGAGAACATTGGAGGAAACATTATCTTGTCTTCTGTGTTATTGAGCTTGCTAGTTTACGTTGACTGCTTTGAATTCTCCGAGTAAAATGATAGGGATTTGTAAGGCTTTTAATATTTATGAAAGCTACTTTATAATGGAGGTAATAACTGAAGTAAAACAGTTCCTTTATCAAGAAGCACTGGGACTGTAATTTAAAGTAGGCATTAATAATAAAGGTTCCAAGTTCTGAAGCTGCATTTGAGGGAGGGATGGATAGAGAGGAGGATTCCATTTCTGAAGGAAATCCAGATAGAAGGACCATATGAATGATGGCATTTTATTTAATGGTGCAACATATGCAATATTCTCATTCATTTTCATCCTTTGCAGGCTATAATTTTATGAGCTGTGTGGAGAGGGAGAGGGGCTCACTTGCTGCCACTGCCTGCTCAAGCCAAAGCAGTTTGAGTGAGCTGACCTAACTCACACTGTGGTTACAGTATTGCTAGAGTTAGTACAGGGAGGACATGGAAATAGATGGCAGGAAAGAACAGACCCACCCCTGTCCGTGGCAGCCCTGTGTTGCCTTGGCTGAAGCTTCATCCTAGCTGACTGCTGCCAAGGGGGTGGAGTTGTGGGGGCTGCCTGCCTTGGACCTGATCTAGCACCGGTCCAACTGTGTGCTAACTCAGCCAAAATACATCTGTTCTATTTAACTTGTGAGTTTCTTGTTACATAATCAGGTGGGTGTCATACTAGTGCCAAGGCAGGGAGGTACAGGATCTACTCAGTCATTTCACCACCCTTCCATTGGTTGTTGATGGCCCAGTGTCCACTCTATTGTATGCTTTTATTGAAATCCAGTTGGATCATTGGGCTTTATGTCCTATTTCCTAAAAGAAATCTGAGAATTCAACCTAAAGTGTTCTTCAGTGCAGTTAGTGAATTTAAAACCTTTGTTGGTCAACCAGTGCTGTGTTAGTGGTGTACCTTAGACCGAATACTTGAAAAAAAAAAACCCCAAAATGCATCTCCTGGCCTGTGCCTGTAGGCCCTGCAAAACTCTGTTTACTGTTCCTTTAGAGTAATTGTGGTTTCTGAAAATATTTCTGTAAAAATGGCAGCACAGTGGTTCACTGAAAGCATGTCTGCAGGGAGAAGATTCCAGTGCATTTGGAAGGGCCATCCTAATAACAATGCTTTCAAAAAGGCTTGTCAAGTTAGTATGTGCTAAGAACTACACACCATTAAAAGCTTTATTATATATTTATGAAAGGATCTGCCGCTGAAGCAGGAAGGCATGAGGAAATACAACTGCTATAGATAAGTTTCTTATTCTGTCAGGTATTCAGAGATATCTTGATGCTAGGACTGACTGCCTCTGAAGAAATGACTGGATAAAGGACTGAACATACAGGCTTTCCCAAGCATTGCGTGTCCTTTCATACTGCTCATATCGCTTTTTATGTGTTTCAGAGCTGCAGTGTGTGTGAAGCGATTAATGTTAAATTCTCATTGGCCCACTGATATGACTAACAATGGAAAAAACAAAAATGCTTGATACTAGCACAAAAGGTGTTAACCCTCTGTACTGTTTGCTGCTTGGGTTGAAGGCACTACTTTGAAAGCTGTGGAGTCACCTGATACATGAACTGTTTGCTAAAGACTGTGAACAAATGGTGCTTTGTAGAGCTTTTGTTTAGCAAGGTCACTTGTAGTTTCTGGTTAGTCTTTCCTGAAACTAATCCTTGCTTATAAATGAACCTCTGCAGACTAATTCTTAGAATTAAACTGGATACAGATAATGCATGCATACCAGCTCAGCTGTTTGCTTTGAAATGTTTCTTTCAAATGCTTCAATTGCATATCTTAAATCGGTTATGTGGTTGCTTTAATAGACTGTTTCTAAATTCTCTGAGGTCTCCAGAGTGTCTTTCCCTGTGCTTTTATCAGTCGTGAATATTTTCATGCCGCTAAAGCACGGAGATGAACATATTCTCAAAACAAAATTCTTCTCCATGAAACAAGCTGGTGAAGGGGCTAGAGAACAGGCCTTATGAGGAACTGCTGAGAGAGCTGGGGTTGTTTAGCCTGGAGAAGAGGAGGCTGAGGGGAAACCTCATTGCTCTCTACAACTACCTGAAAGGAGGTTGTAGAGAGGAGGGAGCTGGCCCCTTCTCCCAAGTGACAGGGAACAGGACAAGAGGAAATGGCCTCAAGCTCCACCAGGGGAGGTTTAGGCTGGACATTAGGAAAAAATTTTTCACAGAAAGGGTCATTGGGCACTGGCAGAGGCTGCCCAGGGAGGTGGTCGAGTCACCTTCCCTGGAGGTGTTTAAGGGATGGGTGGACGAGGTGCTGAGGGGCATGGTTTAGTGTTTGATAGGAATGGTTGGACTTGATGATCCGGTGGGTCTCTTCCAACCTGGTTATTCTTTGATTCTGCGATTCTATGTATTGCCTAGAAACACAGATCTGACGCATTGCCAGTCATTTACTCTGTTCTAGGTTTTGTAACATAGAGCAGATATCTGTGAGATAAGGTACAATATGATAGTTTTTCTGGCTAAAAAAAACTTTCTTCTTTCTATGGAAGAAAATCCTGTGGCTCTTCTGACCTGCAGGCAGTTTCTGTTGCTGTACTGTGTTTCAGTTCTGTATGCACGTTTTCCAGAATAACTCTAGGCAAAGTATCTGGATAGCCAATCTTGATTAGTGGCCACTATTTTTCCTAGCTGTGTACCTCCTGGAAGAAGCACTCATAAAAAGCTAGCTGATGGAGTGGTATATTCTGTTCTGTTACTAGAACTTAATTTTACAGATGGAAAGTTTACTTACTTTTATAGGGAAAAAAATAATTCAACTTTGATTTCTTGTTGAAAGCAAACAGAGACTTCATGTGAGTAATGACACCATGGTGAGGGAGCACTGCTCTGAGCACACAGAGGTAATGAACAGCTCCAGGAATGGTTTTCACATGGGCAGTCAGTGCAGAAGCCTGCCTAGTTGTGTCTATATTTTCTGCAATTATAGTTGTCTTTCAGCTGTAATGTGTGGATCTGGAGTGACCTGCACATAATTATTTCCTGCATCCAATGTACAGAGCTTTGCACATACAGCTCAGCATTTGGGCTAAAACCCTTGATACTGACTTTGAGCTTTGCCAAGCTGACTTGACTTTTCCAGGCTTCTGTGATACGACAGAGCAGAGACTTGATCACTGTTCTGGAGAAGCTGGCAAACCCTTCCAGTATAAGTGCTCCTACTCACCCTGTTTGGCAAGATTTAGAGGAAAAAAGACAGCAACTCTGTGCTTTAAACCAATATGAGCATTGAGGTTTTGCTAAATACTCTAAAGAATATATACCTCTAAACTCCCTACTACAGACTTCCTGTTGCAGTCACAGATACGTGCATATTTCTGTTAGTTCCTGTTCAGTGCTTTACTTTGTTTATATTTGCCTTGAGAGTGGTCATACTTAGAAGAGAAATTTAAGGTAGAAGTTGAGCTAATTTTGATCTTGAACATAAAAGCAGAGCCAGCCTGAGTGCTATACTCTTATGGTGTACTATCTCAACTTCCCCTATGGGACTCTGGTGTAAAAAGTTCATGAAAGAAGGACTTGAGCCCTATGTTAATTCCTGGCAGTCACTGCTGACTTTTGTCTATCCACAAATGCTAGTTAGTAGCAGAACATCAGTTCTGCATTGGTATAGGTTGCCTTCAGGTGCAGTGACCAAGAAGAAATTTTCTTTGAAGAAGATTGAACAGGAATAACCAGGTGTTTTGATTTCTTTGTAGCGTATGAAATGTAAGGTATCAGGAATAGGGAGTATTTTCTTTTGTAGCAATCTTAGGGAAGATGAGTGAATGTGTGGTCTGGACAGTGAAAGGAGAAGCCGAGGGTCAGACTTCAATTAGAGACACTAGGAAGGACCTTGGATATTGAAGTCGGGAAGTAATGAAGACCTTAACATTCAGCATATAACGTTTCATAAGGTGTGCTGCAACTAAGTAAACTCAGGATTTTTTTCCCTGCACCCTGATGGTGGATTAAGCAAGACACTACATATTTGTGCTCTGAATGCAATTTATGCTTCATTATGTTTATTTCCTATGTGTATTTAATGAAGTTCTAGTTTGCTATTAAAACTCAGGTTGTTCATTTGTGTCATTCTTGCATGGGTCCCTGAGCCGATGAGTTAATTCTTTAAATAATGAAATTAAAAAACCCTCTCACTTCTCTCCCTTCATTCTAAAGATGAGCATCTTTTAATAGAGTAGTTAAAAATTCAGCTCTTCATAGCTTGAATATTTGACAAGTGAAAACTGTTCCTCTGGAAATATGTGTCTGTGTTCTTCTGCTCTTTGAACTTGCTATTTCCTGGTTCTTCTCCCCTCTTCCTTTCCTCTTGGAAACAAGAGTTGACTTGGACATGTACTTTAAGATAAATTTTTTGCTGCTTCACTTCCACCAACTTCAAGAGAATGAAGATGAGACAGAGCCAGATCGGTCAGAGGAGAGAGAGGTTGACAGGGACGTCCTTGTTTACTGTGTCAGAACTGAAAAATGTAAGTGATCAGCACTCACATTTATGTTGGAGCAGCTGCAGTACTGGGTGTAGCAACTATCTCTGGTTTTGGTTTTTTTTTTCCTCTGGACATAAACAGTTTTTAAATAGCTCAGTATTTAATACCATGATAGAGTCCTTTTTAAGAAATTATGATTTGCACCAGGAAACACTGCACCCCTTAAAGATTCAGTGTTAAAATCTTCTTCTACATCTAAAGTTCTCCCCTAATGTGAAATAGGGACTGTTATGAAAGAATGTGGTCTGAAAGCATCACTCAGCAAAAAACCTGCATCTTTTGTCACCATGAAAAGTTGGAAGCTTTTAGAGCTTAAAAAAATAATTCCAATCTCTGAATTAGTTTAGAAGAATCTTGGCTGTTGCTATCTGTGTCTAATTCATTTCATGTTTAATTCAAATGCTGCCTGCTAGCAGAAAGGCTTCTGTTTCTATGGTATGGTTGTCAAGCTAAAGTTGGAGGCAATACTGCAATACACAAACCTTATATGTTCTTGTAGGACTTTGGAAACTTCAGCTGTAGCCTGTGCTGAATCACACCTACACGCCACCTCATCCCCAAATACTCAGGGCTTTTCCATTGGGTGAGCAAGAAGTCAGAACTGATGTGGCGTAGGTTTCAGAGAGGCTTGAAGGGATGAGCTCCTAAGTAGTAGCAAGTTGAGAACACAATAACTGTTGTTTGATGCCAGGGAAGAGGAGCACAAAAGCAGCAAGTTTCTGATGTTTGAAGAGTTATAAGGCAGCAGATGTGCAGTGGGGACTCCTCATGTTTTGCATTTGAGGGAAAGCTTTCTCTCAGTGTTTGTGTGTGTGTGTCTGTCCTTTGGATTAATGGGATATGACACTTGTAGATTGTGGTATGTGATCACAATACAGTTCAAATTCACCTTGGAAAACCAAGAAATAGAACATAGAAAATGGAACAAATCATCAGTTGATGAAAGTGGTTGCTCGTGTCTAGAATCAAGCAATTATGTAAAGTACTTTAATATGCTTGGCGGATGGGAGCGAAAGACTTCTCCAGATTCTCTTAGTGATGACTGTGCTTCCACAGGATGGCTGTCCAGCTACTTTGAGTGTTAAGTTGCTTCTTTAAAAACAAGAGAATGCTTAACACTCTGATCTTGTTCTGTGACATGAAGGGCTGGACAAAAGGACTATTTACTGGAAAGAAAATCATCCAGAACTAACAAATGATTGGTGGCTGCTAACAAGAGGGTCAGTACTGGAACCTGCACTGTTCATAATATTATTTTAAGACTATGCAGGACATAAAGCATGTCCTCAGCAAATCTGGGGATAACTCTAAATTAGGAAAAGTGATTCATATGCTGAGTGGCTCAGCTTCAGTGCAGAGGAACCCTGAGAAACTTGAGGATTGAGCCAGCAAAAACCTTGGGGAACTGGATGAAGTGTAGGAACCTGCATGTGAGGTGGAATAATCCTGTGCAATTCTGTGTGCTGAGATGTGACTGTGAGTAACTGTCTTGCTGAAAAGGAGCCGGTGTGCTTGTGGTGGGTGCTATCTGGGGCAAGAGACAAGTCCATCTGAATAAGTGAAAGAGTGTGGGCAGGGCTGCTTTGGGTAGAGTGTGGCTGGCAGCTGAAGGGCAGTGATTATCAGCTGCTCTGCAGTGCTGAATCTTCAACTGGAGCACTGTGTTAATTTTTTTTTTTGTCACACTGCCTTGTTGAAGAGTGATTTAGGGAGATTGGAGAGGAATGCTAAGATGGTATGGGAAATGGAGCAGGCATCCTGTAAGGAGAGACTCTGCTTGTTAACTCTGACAAAAAGGAAGCAAAACAGTGACATAGTGGTAGCCTACTAATATTTAGCAAATCTGACTGTCATCTTTGCAGTTAGTCTTCCTCTTGGTAGCAACCATGTAACATTCAACAGTTAGCCACAAGTTGAAGCTCAGCAGGTTAGTACACAGGAAGTCTAGTCCCTGTTCTGCAGGAACTAGAACATTACCTGTATGTATCTATGTATATATTAGAAATATAATGTCTTCTCTGGTTCTCTTGGGCTGCCCTTGCTTCTTAGCAGACACAAATATTCAAAATGTGGCAAAGAAACTTGCATCTTTTGTTGAGATTAACCTTGTCTTGGGTGATGTTCCCTCTCCTAATAAAGAGCTGACAGTTATTATCTCTGTAGCATTTCCTTCACATCCTGTTCCTCCTGTACTCTCTGTGATAGACACCAAGGCTGCAAGAAGTTGAGTTATGGTTGCTCTCGTTGTTAACTTTGTGCATTTTAGCTTCTACATGATGTGTATAAATTGCTCAGCATGTTCAAAGGTTGCCTCGTCAGCTGTTCTGTTGAGAAATTGCCTTTATGACCACTAAAGAATACACATAGGATCTGTCTGCTAAAGTGCAGTTCAACTGATGCAGTCAAAAAAGCCCAACCAACACATGGCCAAAAAAAAAAAATAAATAAAATCAAAACAAACAAACAAGCCCTCTGGTACTTTAGTTAGGTACACACCTGTGAGAGAGCAACCACAAATGTCGGCCTTCCTGGGATGGGGGAGGGCAGTTGCTTTGATGGAGAAGAAGAAATTGAGCTAGGAACTTTTGCTTCCTGTTTTTCTTGATTCTGACTTTTTATTTGAGAACGCAGGAATCAAACCTGTTTTTAGGGAATGATGGAAATTGATGGCTTTAGTAGTTGTTGACTATAGTGAATTCCTTCATATGCTGATTCCCATTCCACAGTCTGGTAGAAGGGCAGTCTGAAGGCATTGTTTTCAATGTCTTTTAGACCATTAAAACCTCCTTTCTGCTGAATGGGTATTTGGCTGAAGGCTCTAGGTACCTCATTAAATACTAAATTAAGAGGCCTGATGCAGCCTCTTGTTTTCTGAAATCAAAGCCAAAAATCTTGTGATCGTGAACATTACTCTGAAAGGACTTCTGGATAATTTTGTGCAACAAAGGAGTCAAGTGTGTTTGTGCAATCTTTCTTTTTTAATGAAAACCACTCGTATCTGTAAGATATACAACAAATGAAATGTGTCACTAACCTGCTGTCAAGTCAAATATTGGACTTCTCTACGAGTCTTTTTTTCCCCTTCAGATGCATCTGATTAGATTGTTGCCTGAAATTAATTTTCCTTCTATTTGAACTCTCAATAAACTAGCAGTCTTTATATGCTCCTACACTGAATTAGGGTTTTCTTATCTCTGTCAGGGTTTCAGTGGCATAAAGGCAAAGCAGAAATGAAATGCAATGTATGACGTGATGATTATAAGAACATAGTGTCTGAAACAGCAGCAGGTAACCACCTACCAAAGCACAAGTCAATCACTGCATCTGCGCCATCCAGTGCAGGTATTTGGGATGTTGTTTTTCCATGGTAGCTGGGTAGTGTTACATTTGAGCTGACTGTATTTGGGGAAAAGGAGGAGAGCTCATGTGTCTTGGTTGCATTGCATCACTGAAGCTGCCCCTGCTTTTAATCTGGTGCTCAGGTGCATGAGCCCATGCTGGTGGGTGCTTGCGGTTGGACTTTTTGTGCCATTCAGAAGGGAATTGCTTAGTGCTTTCGGCTGGCTGCTTTTCTTGAGGGGCACAAAAAATGCTTAGTTAATGTAGATCTGCAGGTGGAAAACAAAGTGATCATTCACCAATGTAAGGCAGCAGTACCGTTCTGCCACTTTTTATACTGCTTTTGGTTTGACTTTGTTTTTTTCACTAGGAGCCTTTTGGGACCCTTTGGTATCTGTTAGCCATGTCTGAAAAAAAAACCCTTATAGGTTATATATGTATACACACACACACACACATATATATATAGTGAACAAACTCTTCTATTAGTTCATGGGAGGTGCATGAATGAGGACAAAGCTGCTCTTCTAAAGCTGGGGCAACTTCGATTGTTCTACTGTAACTTTGAAAAAGCGTGTATCAAGTATGGAAATCTGTCCAACTGTTAGTCTTACTGAACAATTGTCAAATGACTGCTGTGCCCTGGCATGTATCCCTTCCCCAGGATCATCTAGGACTGCATGACCTCTGCATCCACTGGGGCAGTCCCAGAGCAAAAATGAAATGTTTCCCTTTACTGTGATGGAAGGATATGTGTGAGCAGCAGTATTAATTGATATAATTTGTGACTAAACACCTACATAGAAGTAGATTGCCATAAGTATTATTTTTTTTCAGAACTACTTATTCCACTGGAGAATATTGTTGACTTTTAACTGACCTTGCTGCTAGCGCTATCGTGCACTGAGACATTATGTACAGGTATTGTGGTGGTAGTGGAAATAAAATCGTAGATTTGTTTGGATAAAAGCTGTACTGTATGTAGGGTTTTTTCTTTTCTGAGAAAAATCAGAATATGTTTTGAACTAGCACAGTTTGAGTGACAACTAGAGGCGACCATGTTTCACTTGTTTTCAGCTATTCCAATTTGGAGTGCTGGCTGTACATGTAGAAGTAACCACCATAAATGTATGTATCCCTTTTCCTCGATTACAAAGAATAGATTACTAAAGCCATACTTTCCCTTTTGAATGTTCATTCCTGATTCCATTCAATAGTTATATTTAATAATTTTGCCTAATATTGTACCTCATTATATCTTATGGGCACAGAAATATTAGTAGTAGATGACTATAGGATCACAGATCTTATATTTTGTTTAGCAGATTCTCAAAGAGAAGGCAAATAGCTATAACTTTTTCCTGAATGTACCCTTGTTTGAATGTTAATGTGCAATGGTTTTGTAGCTTTACTACTTCATGCCTAGAAGCACCTGCTTTTCCCCTGCCTAGGTTGTCCTGGGATGGTTATTTACAGTGGATCCATCACTACAGTTCAGTGTGTTGTCACATGGGTATTGAAGCATTGCTTGCAATTTCTCTGCCAGCTTCTGTGTTCCTTGCTTGCAAGAGAAAAATAATGTCTTGTCAACCTGATCTTGTTATGCTGTCTCAAATGCCTCTGTGTGGCAAAAGCACAAGTAACAAGGGTGTGATTAAAAGCTATCAGGCTTCTGTACAAAGTGAGAACAAGTAGGATGGGAACCTTAGTGTTAAGAGGGGTCATGATAGAAATAATAAACGTAACAGTGCTTAAGGAAGGGTCAGGTGGGTCATCTTTTCAAAACACGAGAACAAGGAAATATTGAAAATGACTTAAGGGTTTGATTTGGTGGTAGAAAATTCTGCTTTCTTGTTGAACTTGGTGTTTCATGAGATTTTTTTTTTCTTTTAAGTTATATTTTTGAACTGCATTCAAAACTGGGCTGTATAAGGTTGCAGGCTAAGCCTTCAAACCACAAATCAACCTTTATCTGACTAGAAGGGGGATAAACGTCGTCTTTGGGAAGCTGATCCTACTTTGTCCACTTAAAGGATTTTCTTACGTGTGTTGTTAAGCATTCAGCAAGATGCAGCAATGGCCAGATGTAGGAAAGGACTGAGTTGTACTGTGAATACGACTTGTCTCCTAAACTAGACTGGGACAGGTGTTACTGGAGTTTTTTAAGCAGTGTACATATTTTTGCTCTCTAATAGCTGATAAGTAGTGTATGGTAAGCTAATAATGTGCCAGCTCATGTGGACTAGGAAATTGTTTATTCCTCTTAATTAGAAGAAATTCAAGTACTAGTTAAGCCTGGATGTTTTTAAAAAAATAAACTTAGCTTGAAATTTATCTGCATGTGTGTCTTGGCAGATGAAACAATGCATTTGAGACTGGATGAATGGTGGAAATGTTATATTATTCCAGTGCTGCAACTCAGGACCTGTTGTGGTGATGAGTGAGACACTGAAGTAACTGAGTACAGTCTCCATTTGGGAGTTGCAGCCTCCTAAGTTGCACCAGAAATGTACTATCTTCATGTAAAATGGGTCATTGAGATAAAGAGAGGTCCAGTCAAACAGCCTGAAACAAATTAGACTGTCTCACTATCTAATATCTTACCTGTGCCACTGTGTTTGGGTTTAGTTTCCCTCATACACCCTAAATCTCTTGTCAGGACACAGTTATAAGCCTGTAAGCTGATAGGAGCTTGACCATCCTTGATTTTGTTTGCCTCTGAATACTGAGGATGATCTGTTTGCCACTTCTCTATCGCTGCTTTAATCTCCTCCTGAACTGATGTATAATTAAGTATATCTGTGTCTGTGCTTTATGGATGATATTCATCCATGTGACCTGTAGACGTGCCTATCAGGGCCTTATTTTGGCAGTGGCATGACAGCTGACCACAGCAGTTCTTTTCCTTCATCCATTACAGTTCTGAAGCATCCCTGATGTAAATGTGCTACTCTGGCATCTGGATGTGAGAACTTCTGGGGATGTTCGCGATGTTTTATTTAAAATGGTTTTTCTTTTTCTCAGCGCAGGCTGTGGCACATTAACAAATAATGAAACTTCAGGAAGTGGGGGATGGTTTCTGTAAGGTCTCACTGAGAGAAATTCAAATTAAATCACTTGGGATTTTGATGCTTTAAGCATTTGTCCTGCAATGCAGCATGCCTCTTGGCCGGCAGAGGGAATATCAAGTTTCAGTCCAGTTAGCTTGTTTCTAGACCTCCAGACCTGGGAGCAAAGGGAGCTTGATGAGACCGCAACTCCAAGTTGCTTGCATCTTGTTTTCATCTCAACATCCTTATGAAACTGTATTTCTCTGGGCTGCATTAAACGTGTAACTCTGCAGTCAATGCAGAAACTCTTCAGAGATACTCTCTACCAGGGCTGGCTAAACTACTTGAAATAAATGTTATCTAATGTATTTATTCTTTTGGAAATTATTTGGAAAACTTCTTTAAAGATTGTTTTCCATGTGAAATGTTTGCCTGAAATTAAATTGAAAGAATGCTGCTGTCTGGTCATGACTGGATAATGGCAGGTCACGTAGTTTGACATTGCTTAGGAGCATCATCTAATCAGGAGGAACAGAATAAAGCAAACATGGTATGAAATTTTCCAAATGCATTTTTAGAAAGCAGAAGTTCTGCAAACAATTAATGTGACTTAAACATCCTGGAAAAACAGATTATGAACAGTCTGTGGATCTTAGAAGAATAAAGATGCTTTTCCTGTTTACTCTTCCCCTCCTGCCTAGTTTTCTTCATTGCGGTAGTTCTTAAAACAAATGCATAGTTGGTGTTTACGTTAGCTATATACTTCTGGGAGTAAAGATTGTGTAATAACTTAAATCCAGAAAGTACTTTGACTTCACTTAGGAAAACTGAACTTTCCCAAAGCAACAGGGAGGAGGCAGGCTGCAGAAGTTTGCACAGCTGTCTTTTGACAATCTGTTAAATTGTGTCCCGATGTACCCCTTTATATCTCCAGGAAATATTGTATTCCTCACCTGACTGAGGTAGTTGTTGCAGTGCATCGATTCCAGTCACTTTCCTGTGCAGTTAGGCTTTTTGCAGAAGGTCAGCAATTTTTGACTGTGTTTAGCTGTGCAATACTACACAGATCAGTGGCCAGTCATGCCTGGGTCCTCAGTGCTTGTTATTGTGGAGCTCTAAGTCCTTATCTTGAAATGTGGTGGTGCAAGTTGGAGGCTCGTAAGCCACCACCACCGTGTTGGAGCACCTTTTCCAGGGCACCTGTGTACCTTCCTCAGCTGGCCTAAAACAACTTTGCTGGTCAATATGCATGTAGTATGTGTCTCATTTTTGCTGGAAATGACATTAAGAGATAGACAGTCTCTTTTTTTTTTTCCCCCTACCATTCTCTTGTGCCAGACAGTATTTTGTTCTCTGCCTCTCCCCCAGCCCTGAATTGTGGGATCAATTGTCCTGAAGGCAAGATCCTGAAAACTACAGGATTCTGGCTGCTTCTATATGCATGCTTATTTGTGTGTCATCCCTAGCAGCTAATGCTCCTCCCCAGGCGTATGCAGTCAAGTTTAATCATTATGGTAATAACTGCACAGTGAAAATGTCTAATTTCTGAACTCATAATCAGTCTGACTAATTTACTGTAACGGTGGTGAGATGATGTATTCAGTGGCAGGGACATAGCGATGTCTTCTTCTCTGTGCCTATACGTGCAAGACTTGACTCTTCGAGACTTGTACTGGTTTTCAGCTGCTGTCAGGTTGTGGCAGTTGTGTTCAGGTGCATTTGTACAGGATGGTGCCAAGAACTCACTGGATGTGAGGATGTACGAATCTGAGAGGTGGTCCTGGAGGAGGGGTGACTGGTGGCATTGGTTCTTCTTGGGCCTGGGTCCTCGGCCAGAGTGCCCAGTCCTAGTCTGGGAAAATTTTGACAGGGGAAGGCTGTGGCTCAGTATGGAGTAAGTGGTGCTAGGACTGTTGAGGCCATGTGGATGTTCCCAGCACATAAACAGTATGAAATACTGCAGTTTTGTGGCCAAGAGTAGGAGGAGAAATCCATTTACAGAAACAATGTGCAATTTCCTGTTTCAATTGTGTGTGGAAGTTAAAATGGCAATGGAGAAACAGAGCAGCCTTAGCAATTCTATCTCTGCCCTGTCCCTTCCTCCCCACCCTGTTAAACTCATAGATGTCATATGTGCCTGTGACTTGGTTTTCTGTCTTCTGCTTTTACTTAATATATCCCAAATAACAAGAAGTCTATATGACTCAGTCGAAAATAGCAGTGCAGTCTTAGGAAACGTGAAGGAATTTTTGTTAACTCTCCTTTTTTCTAGAATCTTAATAGGCTTCCATGCACAATGCTGTCAAAACTGGGATTTTGAAAGAAGTTTAAGCCGAGTGAAGTTAATGATGCTTCAAAACTTTCCCTCTGTTGATGTACCTTCAGAAGGGACAGCTGGTGGGGTGTTTGAGAAAGGGGAGACTATTTGTCTTTGAAAACAAAAGTGGGAAGCTTGTCAGATACTACTTGTTTTGGTATGAAATAGACCTGGAAAAGCTCCTTGCTACAATAATATGCTGAAGGTAGTAGCCAGGGTCATACATTAACTGCAGAGTGGAACAAATATACTGAAAACTTTAATGTGCATTATAGTGGCTAAGGGTTGTTCCTGCCATCTTATTTTGCTCGACTCACTGGCAGTGGAGACAAGAAATGGCCATTGCTGGACTTAACCTGTTGGAGTAACATCTCATAGTGTTGCAACAAAGTTGTTTGCCATAAAGACTTGGTTTTTTGTATAAAATCTTGAAAAAATCTAACACTATGTAGTCCTCTTCAGGGAAAAAAATGCAATCTTCAATCTTTCAACATGTAGGAAACAAAAGAAGAGAAAAAGAAATTTCTCATGTGGTAAACTGTGGTGTAGATTATGTGGCCTTTAGCCATCTGATAGCTGTTTAATTAATACTTCTGAGTTACTTTTGTGCGGTGCTGACCCAACTGAAAACCAGCAGATTTCCCACTAGATTATATCAGTACCATGAAATGAAATAAGATTGAGGAGGTATAGAAAAAACATTGTGCCTTGGATGATTTGCAGTCAAAACTATGTTAGCAGGTGGCTAAGGAACACTCAGCATAATTTCCACCTATATTTTCACTGTTTTATGCCTTAGGGAAACAATCTGTCCTAGGACCATCAGTCTCGGGCACCTCATAGGACCTGAAATTATGTGGAGAAGGGGGGTGCTTGGGAGAGGAATTTCTCTCTGCGTGTGTGTGTGTGTAGCTTTTGCTTGTGTTTTGTGTTGTCTTTGGGTCATTTGGGTTTTTTTTTCCTGTTTTGTTTGTTTGCTTTTGTTTTAAGAAAAATATGTGCCTGAAAATTAATTCAGAAAGATTTCAAGTAAGTACCAGAATAGGTTTGATGTGGGAGTTTTGATATTCTTTAGTCTAATGATTATTTTGAGATATCTAATGAAGCCACTATCCCAACCATGTAACATAACCATTATTGTTGGAAAATATTTAATTTTTGCTGTTAAAGGTGATAAGCACTAAAGAGGTTGTAATTTAAAGCTGAGGCTATGTTAGCTTGCTTCTTTCAGTGTGGTGAAAGAATTGGACTCAAAGACTCCACCCCCCAATTTGAAACACTAGGTTACAACTAAATGTGAGGAGGGTTTAACTTGGGGATTTTTTTGTTCTGGCTTGTCATTACTCCAGCTTTATCAGTTCCTTACCTCAGACAAACTTTTAGAAAGTTTGAACTTATTCCATTGAGTTTATTTTTTTAATAGGCTTTTTTTAGATGGTTTCCTTTTCAGCCACCTGCAGTGCACTTTGCAATTGCTCATGTTCATCTCTTACAAAGTTGCTTTTTTGGCACACAAAATGCTTTTCCTTTGACATACAATTTTGTTCTGTTCCCATGGTGGTTCTTTAGTGAGTCCAAACTGCTGAAGAAGCCTTTAAATTTTCCCTTTCTATCCTTGTGCTTTCCTTCAGTCAAGAATATATTTAGATTTGTATGTTTTGTTTTATTCTAGACAAGTGCATTGCTTCCAGTAAGGAAAAGAGGGACCCTTTAAAATGCTGAAACTCTAATGTGGGAGATACAAGAACCAAAATATGCTTATTCTATCATTTTTTTAAATGAGCCTACTCATGCATGCATATCTTGAGGAATACCCAGCAAAAAAAAGAAATTTGAAATTACTAAAATCTAATTCCAGGTACTGAAATACACTCGCACATAAGTACACTTGCACATACAGTTGGGATTTTGACTTTGCATAATCAAAAGCATTTATCTGCTTTCTGTGCTTTCTAAGACTGAATAAAATGTAATGTATTATGACTGCACGTCCCAAATGTTGTTCTGTCAAAATCATTCAGCAGGATTGTACACTTGAAATGTTTCTCTTTTGAAGTGTCTTCTGTTTTAAAAACTGTTTTTAATCAGATTTTTGCATTTCCAGCTTGTGTTCAAATATAATTAGTAAGTCTTTGGTTCCATTTAGACAGTTTTTTCTGGAAACTTGTAATAGCAATGCAACTGGTGTTAGTCATAGAAATGTCTGTTCAGTTGACTGTAGAACATCTACAGCTCACTAGAGGAGAGGGGGTCTACCTTGGTAGTTACCTTCTCAGGAGCCTGCCTTGGTGAGTGGAAGAGAAGGAGGCAGAGGGAGGACTGAGTAAGAGACCTGTCCCTAAAAAAGTTGTTTTCTATAAAGCATGAAACTCCAGTGGATAGTTAGTGATCGTTAATTTGCCACATGCTGTGGTTTAGATCTAATGCAGAGCTGGGTCTGTCCTACAAAGGGTGGGAATCTCCAGCAAATAGTGGAAGATGTACTCTAGGATTAGAGCATGGAATAAAACCACAGAAGGTACTTCTTTTCTCCCTTGCTCCTAGCTTTAGATGCTGAAAAGCCACTGACTTTAGGACGCAGGTAGAAGATAATTGCAAATAATCACTCATCTCTGCTTCTCTGTATCTTCCCACAGAAATCTGCATTAGCAATGCATTTTTTGTACTTATTTGTTATATTCAGACTCTTGAGGAGGGAATAGAAGTAGTAGTTGCATTTGCAAGACCAAAAAAATGTCATCTAGAATGCAGAAATTAGTGTTGTGTTCCCCCTGAACACCTGTCAGAGATCACTGGAGAGCTTGCTGCTTTTTTTTTTAATTAATAGTGTTCACAACGTACTTCTTATTGAAGTACATGTACATTTGGTTTGCTTGAACAGTTAAAATCAGCAGTAGGATTTGCCAAAGCACAAGAAGTATGATCCATTTCTGCATTTTCACTAGCGATTAAAAACATCAGTGGAAGCTGTCTGACAGATAAATCTTGAGTATCTTTGTTGCTGTGTCTCCCTATGCTCAGAGCAGGCAGCCTGTACCTGTGTCTGCTTATACTCTGTCTATGTCTGTTCTCAAAGCTACTGCAGGTGGGCAGCTCTGGCAAGCTGGCCTGAGCAGCACAGCAATTTGCTGCATGTAGCACGGGAAGTCTGGTGGAGCCAGGAATAGAGATTCAATCTGCCGTTTTCCAGGCTCTTGCTCCTAGCCACAGACCAATCCCACCTCTTCCCTTTACTCGACTGATGTTCCAGCAGACAGCCGCCTCCTGCATGTGGGGCCAGCTGCTTCTGCAGCACTGTCTGGCCTCCATACTACAGATGTTTGAAGTTCCATTTCCCCAATACTTCTGTGAACTTCAGCAAAGTACTTCTGGCATTTCATCAATGCAACTGGCTGAGGGAGGACTGTTGTCTTAACTGTTTTCTTTCCATAACAAGGGCATCTGTAAAGCTGCTAAAAATCTCTTCTGTAGGACTTAAACTCCATTTGCCTTCAGTTGCCATCTGCCAGTCTTCCTACCCACACCCCTCTCCCTGTTCCCAAAGATACTCCTCCAGACTGTCCCTCCTTATGTTCTGTGTTAACACCATATTCCTTTGGACTGGGGGAGGTGAGGGACAGGGAGCAAGGATGTGATGAGCTGCCCTTGTATCTGTCCATAGATGCTCCTTGTTTATAGAGCCTAAATCTGTGAGATGGCGTTTCACAGGTGATGCTTGCTGATTTCCTTCAGCTGCCCTATTTTATCTTCTAAGCATCTTGCATGAGCATGCTGTGAAGGAGCTGTTAGAAGCTTCTCACGTTATTCTTTTTCCTTCTGTCCTGTCTGAAGGATGAATACGTGTCCTCCATAGCAGTCCTCCCATCTCCAGTTGGCACCAGGAAAGAAGAATTGGGCATGAACTCAAGTCTGGCTCTTGGATGAGTGGGCTGGTTTCTTTGCTCTGATTCTTGTCCTAGAATGTCACACACCCTCTCCCAGTCCCTCTGGCCTGTCCTTGCCTCATTTCCCCTTTGTGTGTGTCCCCTTTCTGCTAAGTTTCTTCAGCAGAATGTGTGACTAGATTTGCCAATAGGTTACTCTGAAAAACATCCACATAAATAATCCTTTAGCTGAATAGACCTTGCTTCCCTCTCCTTTTCAATGCTGTTGTATCAGTGCATGTGCCTCTTTACAGACTGTGTTTTGAAAATTGGAGTCTTTGAGTCCAATTCTCAGTGAATCCTGATTTTCCTTTTTGAAGAAAGGCTTCTAGTTTCATAATAGCAAGAGGGCTAAAGGTGAGGCCACTTGTCTCTGGCCAGTAAGCGTTAAGCCTGTTTCTCTAGCTCTTGTTTTCAGCTTCTTGATTCTAATGAGGCTTATCAGTGCCCCCACTCTTTTATTTCTTCTGGTTTTTTTTAAAGACATGAGTATTTTAACACTTATGAGCATGTATTCTTTTTGGAAAAGGAGTCAATTTTTTGTTAAGTATGCCTTGTATGAAAAGTGGTACAGCTTGAAAAACATAATGGACCAGGACATGCTGTGGACCAAGTGCATTATTGTTTTACATTCTGTGCTTCTGAATTCTAAAACCATACAACAAGCAAACTGTCCCAAGTAAATGGGATGCCTGTGTTATCCTTGTCTACCTGACACTTCCCCCTCCCAACTGTCCCGATATCCCAGGAATAATACTTCAAACCTTTGACATCAGGTCTGCTTTATGTTTATGGCTGTTGCTAGGAGAATCTGAGGAAATCTGCTAGTGTATATAAAGAAAAAGATTTAAATTCTTAAGTCAAGGGCTAGCTCCATAGGATAAACTGACATATAATCTGCATTCAGACATAATTGAGAAAGTCCAGTGATAAACAATCAAAATAAAAACTACAACCACCACTTTTCACTACCCCAGCATTGGGTGATACTAGTAAAGTGCATTGTTACCATTGTTTTTTTATGTATGTATTGAATATATCTATAGTTTATGTATATAAATATATTAAAAATGTGTGCATTTATATGTGTGTTACCTCTGGAAATAGGACTTAATACTTCTTTCATTATTTTTCCTTTGTTCTGTCTATTGCCTTTCCCCCTCAGGTGATTGCTGACATTATATATTGACAGTGTGAGTGGCTGTATGGCCTTAGTTCCTTGTGTTAATCTGCAGCAGCTCTTGATTGTGAACTCTCTCTGCAGGAAAAGGAGGGTGACATATCAGATTACATGAGACATGGCTTATCTGTCTCCTCTAGCCTTTTACCTTAAGAACCCTGGGTTTACCAGGACTTCAGGAGATGAAGCTTCCTGGAGAGCCTGCCCTACTCTTGTAATTTGTCTGTATGCTGAAGGGAATGTGTGAGAAACTTCTATCTATAAACCTACAAGAAAACATACCTGAATTTGCAGCTCTGGAAATAAAACTCTTAAGTCTATTTCAGTTGCCTCCTACATTGTCAGCATTGCATACGAAGCAAATGCACAAGGTGAAGCATAGATGTGTAAATGCTTCAGAGGTGACAGGAGACCAGTCTTTCATGGTACAGCTTCAGAAGGTGCAGCAGGGTATTCTGAGGATTCTCTGATGACATTAGACACTGTTGTTCAGGCAACTGACTTTTAACCTTAGTGAAAATTTTATTGAAGGATTGTATTTGTGAAATAATAAAGCCTTGTGTTCTTAAAAGAATGCGGGGAACTGAAAAAAAGCATGTCTCTTTTTTTCCTCTTCTCTACTAACTTTTGCTTGTTGCTAGCACTGTTTTTTTCTATGGATTGACAGATAAATTCACAGTGCTTTAGCAGACTTGATTCTGTTGACTGTCCAAGGGGCCATTAAAGATGTCTTAAATTCATCTCTTGAGTGGGAGGATCGTAACTTTTCCAATTTTTTACTGTGTAAGATAATCAGTAAAAAGTTTTTTTACTGTGTAAGATAACCAATATGAAAAGATTAGTAACTTCAGTTGAAGATTTGTTCAAAGCTATCTAGGGACTTGAATTTCATACAACTGATGACTAACTGGGCGTGATAAAAGGTTGTATCAGTTGCCTCCACCAGTCACTGATAACATGACAGTGCTTCCCTCAGGTTTTTTGTATGCTTCTCGGATGCTGGTTAACTTAACCAGATATTTGTGCTGAAGAGCTAGATGCACACCAAACTGCCTGGTTTGGGTCCATTACTGAGTTGGTGTAGACACAGCTGGGGTATTCAAACTGTTCCTAGTCAATAGAATTGACAATTTGATTCCCAAAGCCAGTAGAGCCTCGTACCTTGGAGAAGATCCCCATGGGATAAGTGAGTCTGTGCATAATGAGAAATGGGTGAGCAGTGCCAGTTGCACTGGTGCTCTATTCTCTGCATCTGCCACTGAGGCCAACCTTCCTTAGCACCTGGACTGTCCTGGACAAGAGACGGAAATAAGTTATTTTATTTCTGTAGGTAAATTCTTGAGTTTCTTGTGTGTTAAAGAAACTTGTTGGCATCAGACGATATATAAGCAATAGTAATCAAATTAAATTCTTGTTACTTGCACTTTCATGAAGAGTTAAGGGAAGATATAAATTGTAACATTGCATAGACATCTGATTGTATATGGTGTCTTAAAAACACTAAGCTGCTCAGTTATGCTTTTTTTATGGTTCATGTGCCTTGGGCCCATAATTGATCTTTTCTTCAGAATATTTCTTTTGCAATGTAAATATGTTCACATTTCCCTGTGTTGAATATACTACATTTTCTTCTGAATTTTCTTTACAAAATAACAGCATAAAATGATGCTCTCCCTAAAGAAGCTTGCTGTCTGGCTGAACTCATTAAAGCTGGGGATTTTATTATCCTTTTTGTAGGTCAAACTAACTTCCTTGCAGGTAGCCTGTACAGTATGCATTGTCTGAGAACCCTTCAGTGCTGTTGTTCAATTAACCATAATTCTTTTTTTAAAAAAAATCTTATTAAATATGCTTTCTTTATAGAAGTAGCAGTGGGATAAACCTGTTCTTCTAAAACAGAACAAGTTTGGTTTTTTTTTTTTCCTCTCTTCAGAGAAGTTGATTGTGTAAAATATATCTGTCTTTTTTGGGGAAAGACAGCAAGGGCTGATGTTAAAGCTGGATCTAGGAGCAAATTGCAAAGAATGAGGGCTTAGATTTTTTCTTTATTGAGAGATGCTGAAAGCACCTTAGTGTTTGTTTCTTAAGTTCCACTTCCTTTGGCTAACACTGCAGTTTATGGTGTGGGTACATGAGACTGTAATACAGTTGTACCAGAGATCGAGGAAGGAAACTATAAACTTTTTCTGCACTGCTCACTGTCCCACATATTGCATAGCTTTATTGACTAGGTTCAGTCTGAAACCTGTGTCTTTGTGCAGTATTTTGTGTGATATCATGTACAGTTGCTACTGAAAGGAGGTACCGTATTTGATGGATTGCTAGGCTGGCTCAATACATCAAATCTAGTATACCAATTGGCTTTGAGTGGAAATCTTAGGGGTTTTTTTAATGCCATTCTTTTCTCTTATACTGCCAGCAATGCCCTTTGGTTAAGGGAACTTCACTGCTCTCAGACACTGAAAGAAATACTGTTCTCTCCCTTAACTTGCATTTCAATAATGCTGGCTTTAGCATAGAATCATCTTGAGTTGGAAGAGACCCATAAGGATCATTAAATCCAACTCTGTGCTCCTTGCAGGACTACCTAAGACTATATTATATGATTTAAGAGTGTCATTCAGACGCTCGTTGAACTCTGACAGGCTTGGTGCCATGGGTACTTCCCTGGGGGGCCCATTCCAGTAGTTGACCAATCCTCTCAGTAACCTTTTCCTAAAGTCTGATGTGAACTTCCCTTGATGCAGCTTCATTCCTTCTACACATGTCACTGGCACCAGAGAGGGGATGAGCACCTCTCCTCTGCTGCCCCTGTTGAAGCAGTTGTGGGCTGCGATGAGGGCACTGCTTAGCCTTCTTTTCTCCAAGCTGAACAAGCCAGTGATCTCAGCTGCTCCTTGTAGATCAAGACCTTTCAGCACCTTGATCACCCCTTCCTCTGGACACGCTGTGGTAGTTTGATGTCTTTCTTACATTAAGGCACCCAAAACTGCACACATGGTGGGGAGCAGGTTACTGTTGGCAAGTACAGCACCATCTCTGTGCAGAACAGGATCCAGAGACTCAGTAAGTGAGATTACACCAAGCATGTTAGGAGGAAGGGATGGGAGAGGTAACAGGTCATACTGCATGCGTGGCTGATGTCTTATCACAGAATAACCAGGTTGGAAGAGACCCACCGGATCATCAAGTCCAACTGTTCCTATCAAACACTAAACCATGCTCCTCAGTGCCTCATCCACCTGTGCCTTAAACACCTCCAGGGAAGATGACTCAACCACCTCCCTGGGCAGCCTCTGCCAGTGCCCAGTGACCCTTTCTGTGAAAAATGTTTTCCTAATGTCCAGCCTAAATCTCCCCTGGCGGAGCTTGAGGCCATTTCCTCTTATCCTGTCCCCTGTCAATTGGGAGAAGGGGCCAGCTCCCTCCTCTCCATAATCTCCCCTCAGGTAGTTATAGAGAGCAGTAAGGTCTCCTCTCAGCCTTCTCTTCTCCAGGCTAGACAACCCCAGCTCTCTCAGCCATTCCTCATAAGGCCTGCTCCCCAGCCCCTTCACCAGCTTCATTGCTCTTCTCTGGATTTGCTCCAGAGCAGTCCAGCCTGTTCAGGTCCCTTTGCAGAGCCTCCCTGCCCTCCAGCAGATCCACGCTTCCACCCAGCTTGGTGTCATCTGCAAACTTGCTAAGGGTACACTCAATGCCTTCATCCAGGTCATTGATAAAGACACTGAACAGGGCTGGACCCAGCACTGAGCCCTGGGGAACCCCACTTGTCACTGGCCTCCAGCTGGATTTAACACCATTTCCCACCACTCTCTGGGCCCGGCCATCCAACCAGTTTTCCACCCAGGAGAGTGTGTGCCTGTCCAGGCCAGAGGCTGACAGTTTCTCAAGCGGAATGCTGTGAGAAACTGTGTCAAAGGCTTTACTGATATCCAGGAAGACCACATCCACAGCCTTTCCCTCGTCCAGCAGCAGAGTCACTTTGTCATAGAAGGTGATCAGGTTATGTCTGTGGTTTTGCTTGTATAAAGTAATTCTGAGATGTTAACATCAATTGCCCTGTAATCAGAGCTTATTTTAAATAAAGTGATGGTAAGAGACCCTATTTTGTGTTCAACCACAAACTGAAAAACTGAAGAAGGGAAGCTAATGAAAATTACAGAAGAGTGTTGGCAATAGTGAGCTGTTCAGCCTTCCTTTACTCCTCTCTGTCTCTAAAGCAGCAGCTTGAGTTTGAGCCTACATTCCTTCTTATCTGAGTGAGCCTATGGACAGATTGAAAAATTAACTTGCAGCTCTGTGCAACACAGGGCTTTTGTTTGAAGGATGTTCGTGATGTGAAAATAAAAACACTTAAAACCATTGCATGAAATGGTATGAAAAGCTGTCACTAAAAGTGATGGTGTCATTTTCAGATATTTTTGTCTAATATCTTTTGGATGTAAGAATTTTAAATCAAGGAAATACCATTCAAGCAACTTTTCACTCATTCTCAAATTCATGTGGGAAGGTCTGTGGTCATTTGATTTGTGGGTGTGGAGGGGAGGTGTATTTGGAGGGGAATTTTTTGTATTTTTTGATTTGTATCTTCCTGTGCTGTATCTTAGACTTTCTTTTGGGGGGGGTTGTTTGTCTGCTGTTTTCACCTGACAGCCACCACTTTCAGTGCTGAGGCTCAAGCAGCTGATCTTCTCTCCCCTAACCGATACCCTGCTCTTCCCCAAATCTGACAGCTTTTTCCAGCTTGCTGGTAAGGGAGCTGTGCAGCACCTGTCCCCACTGCCAAGTGAGCCTGGGTGCTGTTACAGCTTCATTCTTTAGGAAGTAGGGAGCACCACAGTAGGAAACGTGAAGTAGAATTTACTTTTGCAATGCTTTGAGTGTATCAGTTAATTTAACACAAATTTGAAGGGTGTTTATGTAGTGTAAATTTGCTGCATTAGTGTAGTGAGTTGTCTTGTCCTTCAGGACAGCCTGAAGTTGGCAGTGCCTGGTTATCTGAGTTGATTAGATTTGATAGAGTTGTTTCCCACCCCCACCCCCCTGCTCTTCACCAGCTGTGCATGCATTTAGTGAGAGAAGCTGTGACTCTGTGAGGATCTGGCTCATAAATTTGACTTGCAGTGTTTCGGGATTAAAAAGATTGTCGAATCTTGAAGTTGTTTTTCTTTTCTTCTTTCTTCTTTTTTCTTTTTAAATAGCCTTATATATGTGGGCTTTATTAAACTACTTAGATGTGGCCAAATGTACTTCAGTTTCTATTTCTTGTGAAGTGTTTGTCCTGGGATTGCACACTGTAGCACGCGGGTAGAGCGGTACCTGTGGCACAGACAAAGAAAAGAACAGCTATTTGCTGTATCATTGCTGTGCTGCACATGACCTCGAGGCTACTTCTGAGGAAGTGAACAGTTAAATTTTAACTCTACATCCTGTTGATCCTCTGTTTTTTTCATATGGTTTGAAGCAAACAGATAGCAGAAGCAGCTAATCATTAACAGTTCCTTCAACCTCCAAAGTTTAACTTTGCTTCAGGGTTTAGATGCATGGTCCCTAGCACCCAGTTATAATGGCAGAGGAGTTTGTGTGATGGTTTGGTTTAAATTTGCTTCCCAAAGTTAATATGTCATGCTTTTGGAAGGGCTGTCTTCTCCCTCTTCTCCAAATCAGTACAATGCTGGACTTTTTTCCTGCTGGATTATGTTGCTAGGAGTAAGAATTTCATCCCTATTCCCCATATTTTAAATAAATACTGTGTATTTACGTTTCAGCATAAATCAAGTGTAGTTGAAGCTGGTCTAACTGTTTGCTAGTGCTTGTTAACCTTTGTGAACCCAAGCTGGTTTGTCATACTTTACTTCTGTCCATCTCTGATGTTTAAAAGTAGGTTTTATGCTTAAAATGATGAACTTAACTACTGTCTAATTACCATATTAGAGCAGACACTCTCAACTACAGGTGCTATGTGTGGCCAGAGCTCTGGGAATGATTTAGCTTGGCTGTTACCTGGTATATGTAACTTGGAATTAATTGTTGTCTGGCTAGTTAGCTCTGCTATCCTCCTAAAAACTGCTTGTATTTTGGGGTTTTCCTCTTTTGGAAATGAAAAACGTTGCCTATGACTAAATAATACGCTTTCACAAACACATAGATGCGAATAAAAACACAAAAGCAACTGTAATGTGCTTTTTATTGTGTAATGATCACCTAACAATTAATAACGTGCAGTCTTTATAGAAAAAAATTATTTCTTCTTGAAGCAAGATGCTGTCTAGCAGCTGATGGGCAGCCTATTGCTCTGGGCACTGCGTGTGGTGGGAGCCTCTGCTTTGCACTGGCTCTTCTGTTGAGCCAGATGTGGTAGGAGTTGCTGTCTAGTTCGCTTTGAACAGCATGTTAGCCTCTTGCACAGGCTTGTGCCTTTCAAGATGTACATAAGTACCTTAAATTGCTGGCCCTGCACTCTAATACAGTCTTCTTGCTTGGTTTACACTACTGAAATCTGTTGAAAGACTTTACAAATTGCTGCTCTAAATTTAATTTTGTTAAAACTGTCTGATATGATTAATATATGTTCTTTTTCTGTTAACAAGAATTTGTTGCAGGATTACTTAAGTCATTTTTTGAAGCATGTATGGTACAACATCTGTTCCTGGAATTTCTTATACTCTACTCTGGTAATTTATGGAATTTTTATTGTTCATTGCAGGGAGGAAAAGTTTTTGTCTGTCCACTGAACAAAAAATGAATTTATTGTAGCAACAGATTCTGTTTCAATGAAGTAGAAGCATGGATTTATTTCAAGGGACATAGCATGGATTTATTTCAAGGGACATAGTATTTCAAGGGACATAATATTTATTTCAAGGGACATAGCTCTTTTAAAACTTTGTAATACGTGCCTCAAATTGATGTGATTCCACGTACCACAGTACTCAGATAATGTTGCTTGATCTTACTGAAGACAAACTAAAAGGCAGAGCCAACATGTATATTTTAGTCTCTAGAAGGAAAAGAACAAATAATAGCTGGGGTTGAAGAAATACAGGTAGTCTTGTTCTGAAGTATTTGCTCTCACTCTGAAATTGGCTACCAGAGCAAATATGGGTGCGATGGCTGATACCTGATACTGATGTAGTGGTAAATGCTTCATGTT
This sequence comes from Clamator glandarius, assembly GCA_033459285.1. Lineage (NCBI taxonomy): Eukaryota > Metazoa > Chordata > Aves > Cuculiformes > Cuculidae > Clamator > Clamator glandarius. The sequence goes on along the minus strand of JAUNZM010000475.1, from coordinate 674,122 downwards.
TAGCATTGCCTCATTTGGAGAGGTGCTTTTTATTCTTGACTTAGGGATTTTTTAGAGTGTATTTAGAGCAATAAAGCTTACTCCTAAACTTTATTGGGATATTTAATTAACTTATTCCAAATAAACTTATGCAGGCATACACCTTTAATGTCTTGCATTACTCTGGAAAATCACAACTCTTATTTCTGTTAAGATTCCATGCACTTGTCAAGTAAAAGAACCTTTCACAATCTTTTAAGTTGTCTGTTATTTATGTTTAAGCTGTGAAACCAAACTTGCTTTTATGTGCTTCTCTGTTTGTTTTCCCACTAGTATTGTAATGCCTTGTATCAAATCTGTTAAGAAGGATTTTATTTCTTTCTGTAGTTGCTCAGGAGTTTAAAATTATGTAAGCATGTGCAGCAGTTCATGAAAAAAACAGTTCGGTTGAAGGTGTTTCTTGCTGAACTCTGAACACAGAATACCAGCGTTCCTAGAAGTGGTCATTTCCTGGATGCTTACTTTGCTTTTTTCATCTTGCCTTTTATAGAAGCAGAGTGAAATATAAACTAATTTAGTGCTTGATCATTGCTTTGCTAAACAAAACCTTGCACATCACAGTATACATTTTAGATTAGGCCATTTCTAGAGGTGTACCCACACAAGTATTGATGGACAAGGATTTCTTTTACTTTCTGAACCTTGACTCTGTTTCTCTGAGTCTGTCCAAGAGGAATTGATGCTGACAGACTTGGAATTATTTTCCTTAGTAGAAAAAGTGGTGGCTTGATAGATTTTGTTCAAAGTCACTTAGTATCTGTCAAAACCCACCACTCTTATCTCTTGCAGTAAGATCCTGAAGTTCTTGTAGGTAGTTAAACCAGTAAAGTCAGTCCCTGACTCTTTAAGTTGGTTTCGTAGAGGTTGGAGCTTCCTATTATAGCCTCTGATGCTTGATTTGTATTTGTTTTCCCTCAGCTAGAATTTAAGTGGTGGTTATATTGCATGTAGAAGGATGTGTCTGTTATGTGAAGCTTAGTTTGATCCTTCGCAGACTGACTTTTCTTTGTCTCTTTAGGTATTTCCTAATACAATTATGGAGCTCAGCACATTTTATATTCCTTTACATGCATCTTTAAGGCTGTGTTTTATTCTTTTAGTGGTGCTACTATAAACAGTATGACCGAAACTAGCATAGTGCTGAAATTAGTCCTCTCTGCAGACTTACTCTGATACGCACTGATGGCTTTGCTGAAAGAAATTACAGCACAGACTTTGTAAGCTTAGTCCCCCTCTGGGGCTGCAGGCAAATTGTGTAGCTTGTCTGTCCTGGTTTTCCAGCTGTGGAGTTGGAGTAATTTATTACTAGTGTCAGTCATAAGAACGTTCAGGGTTAATCTGCAAGTACTGTATCTGCATAGTGTCTTTAGTGTGTCAAAGCAGTAATGTGTAATTGTAATTTTATTAGTAGTATTGGTAATTTCATTAAAGTCTAATTTTCAAACAATGTTCATGTAGATTACACTCACTTCATCAATAAACTGGCATCCTTCCAACAGAATTAACTCAATTCAGACTCTAATAGGGAAGCCTAAACATGTAGATAGCTCTGTAAAGAAAACAGCAAATGTCTAAAGAAACCCATCCTTTCTTGTTTCTAATCTAGACTGTGGACATCCATAAAGAAAAAGTCGCTCGCAGAGAGATAGGCATTTTGACGACCAATAAGAACACATCAAGAACTCACAAAATTATAGCGCCAGCGAACATGGAACGTCCTGTAAGGTATATTCGAAAACCTATAGACTACACGGTGCTGGATGATGTTGGCCATGGCGTAAAGGTAAGAATACCTAAACTCTTGAGGACTGCAAGTAACACAGATCAGGAGATAGGATTGGGGCAGAATGTTACTGACATGAAAATGTGTAATTCGTTTATGGTAGGAAGGGTTATAGGTTTGATGTGCTCCCACACACAAACGTTTCAATAAAAAAAAGGATTCATTTACAGTGAGGGTTTTTTGAACAATGTTTCCCATAACCTTGTCATTGTCAGTGGTAGTCACAATGTCTGGAAACAATGGCTCATGATCTTAGGCTAATGACTTGTTAAAAATGTCATAACTGACTTTTAAAATTATCACTCCTTCCTTGTCTGATTAAATTGTCTTTGCCACTCCTTTTATTTCTGTCATTATTGAGAAAAATTAAGTCATCTGTTATGGGGAAATTGGCTGGTAGGGTGGGAATTTTTTGGAGGGTAGTTGGGAGAAAGGGAGTCAGCTAGATAGCATTAAAATCTTAGTGGCATCTAATGTCTCATTCCCATTGATGCTTTTGGATAGCCCTATTTTCATTTTCTCTAAATAAAAGCCTTTATAAATTAACATCTGCCTCCTTTGAAATGGTTATAGTTGAAGTGGATTAATGTAACGCCTTTTGCTCTCTGGACATCATTTTATAAAAAGTCACTTTATATCCCCTAGAGTAGGCATTCCAGGTATATTCAGTTCACAACAATCTTCCCTTGAATGACATTAAAAAGCTTTTATTCAACACCCGCGTATCCTCTAAAGCTCGATGTGCTCTGGGTCAGTCAGTTGTGTAGCTGTATCAGCCCATCACATGCCCTTTGAATTGCTGAGTTCTTGAAGAACAGGTCTAGAATTACTTGACACAAAAGAGTGCTGGGGTACCTCTTGCTTCATAGTAACCCTCTGAGTGCCCAGAGGAGTCCAATTCCAACACAAGTTAGAAGGCAGCTATGTACTGTGACAGCTCTAGGCTATGAATTAAAGTAGTGAACTTAAACTACTTAAATTTTTGTTTTATTTGAACTAAACCTGTAGCTCTTAAGGTTATTACATGCTAATAAGTTAAGCCAGTCTGGAAAGCACAAGCCTATGTAGGAGTCTGAAAGATATGCCCCAAATTGCTGTAAAATAGAAACACTGGGATCAGAGAAATTGATATTTCCTTACAGTCTCTTTATTTGAGTAGAGCGCCCTATCAATAGTGAATGTGGGAATCCATAAATTCAGTGTCAGGATGTTGGTTTCTGCATTTAAGACATTTGAAAACGTAGAATAATTACTGTTCCTCTCTGAAGTTGATGCTTTGCTGAACCATGTATGTTGTGCAGGCTAAAAACAGGTTGCTTGATGTATAAATACTGAAGGTGTTAAGGTGTAGTGGTTGCATTTTCCAATATGACTGCATTTAGGAGCAGTGATGTCTTCAGGTTTATTAATGTGACCTTGTTTGTTCAGGGGATGGAAATAAGGTACTGTTTACCTATTCCTGAGCAGTTCTTATGGAATGTTTTTAGTTTTAGTAAAGGTTTTTTTTAACTATTGGTGGTTTAATTCTATATTAAAAACTTCATCCGTTCAGAGGAAAAATATCTTACAGTAATAACCAAATCAGCAACTCATTACAAGTCAGCTACTAATTATATCTTGCTATTGTTTCTTTGAGTGATTTGCTTAAGTCTGTTTTATGTCTGTAGAATGCATGAAACACTTAGAAAATACTACCATTTTTCTACTACATAGACCTGTTACACAAATGGAGTAAGCTGCCAGCCAGGCTTCAGCTCTGTAGTTCAAGATGGCTTTCGTGCATTTGACACCTTCACCAGTGATGGCACTCACTGGACTCACTGTCAAGAAGAATACGTTGGGGTAGTGATGATGGAATTACATGGTTTTAGCCATTGTGTTATTTGAATTCTGAGAGTGTGGCACAGGTCATGGCTTTGAAGGATGTAGCTTGCTTTATTTGCAAACTTAGATGTAGCTAGTGCTGTTATAAGAAAATCAAACCAAAACAACTTCAGCTGAATCAGATCCTGTTGGAAGTCAGCATAGATAATGGATGACGCTGAGAATCTGAGTTGCCTCTTGTACATATGGATTAGGAGGAATTATACAATCAATTGAATTATAAGCTTTGTCTTGTCCAGAATGGTCTTAGAAGATGCTTCAGACTTTGTTAAGTCTTCTTTTCTTGACCAAAAATTTCACCTCGAGCTGGACAGCAACTTTTCGGATAAAGCCTTGGAAACTGTTTTTCTGGAGGAAAAGAAGCTTAAGTTCTGCCTAGAGCAGTTGTCAGTTTGACTGACTTGGAGGTCCTTGAATGTCTTCTACTGTTGCAACTGTCAGTGAATACAGTACAGCACATATATGGATATTTAAATATTTAATAAAAATTATGGAATGCAATTGAATCTTTAGACAACAGTTTACTGGTCTCAATGGGACTCTGTTTTGTTCTGGTGCAGGATTTGACAAAGAAACAGAAAAAAGTACACAGAACATAAATCAAAGATACAGGCTGGCGAATGGCCTATTTCTGCTTTTATTTATTTCATGAAATACTGGTCCTAGGAAAAATGTCATTAAAGTATGTAGTATATTTTAAAAGTTGATTCAGAATTGTTTGATATAAGTAGTGTAAATAAAAATACTATCTCACAGAATTAAAAAAAAATAGCAAGGTGGGCAATCCTCAATAAATATAGGCTTTCCCTGTACTACTTCTGTCTGAGCAAATGCAGAAGTACCTCCTTTGCATACTCACAGCTCATTTTCTTTGTGTGGGAGTCTGATGCTTCTCATGGCTGTGTAGGGGGGACACAAAAGCAGTTGCCTATGTTTAAGGTGTGGAGAAGGGCTCTACATACCCTCCTCTGTCTCACACCATACAGCAGTTTTTGTGGGGGCAGGCAATGAGGTTGGGGGCGGTGGTGACTGTAAGCAGCCTCCCTCTATAGTGGATTTCCTCCTTGATGGGAGGTACCTCCTTGGACAGGAGTGCTGTTTCCTCCTTCAGCAGCTTCTCCACAGAAAAGCTTTTGTAGAGCATCCTGGGATCTCAGAGTTGCTTTTTTCTTTTGCCTGTAAGCTCCATGGCAGCTCTAAACTGCCCCATCTGCTCTGCCTCTTGCCCCGTCCCTTCGCAGGGGCAGATACAGATAAAGCCTCTAAAAGGAGTAAAGTTGCTTTTTTATACATGTGCCTATGAAGCCAAGGCTAGTGTCAGTCAAAATCAGGAGGGCTTTTAAAGACGGCTTGCGAGCAAGAAGGCTTTCTCTTGCAACACAAATGTTATGTGTATATGGCTCCAAGAAACACACAAGCAAGCATTTTTGCCGGTCTGTTAAGTAGTTGCTCAGCTGTCACCCTCTGGGGACAGGGGAATGTAGCTGAAGTCATTCTTGCTAAATAAGAGTATGTGTCACAATTTGAGAGGCTACCTTCCTGTGTAGAGCTTGGTTCAAAATTATTAGGCAGAGGCTACTTTAACATTTCCTTCCTTCTCTTCCCCTTCTTTTGTGAAAGGAAAAAAAAAATAGCGTGCCAGCAAATAAATAGGTCAAATACAATTACTCATACAGAAAATCCTCAGTTTAGGAGGGGGGAAGAAGGAGGAGGAAGCTTGGAAGCTGCCTTAAAAGCCCTGCAGTTGGCTTTTGAATTTATTATTATGTTTTATTTGAATAGGAGGCAGGTGGAATTGCAGCAATTTGTAAAATGGCAGCTAAGTAGGAAATTGAAATGATGCCTTATGGTAAAGGCAGATAAAATGTTGAATACATGCTAAATTGAAATGCCTAAAGCTGTAATTGGATCGAGTTTGTTTTATGGAACTGACAGTTCTTCAAAACCAAACTGGGATGTATATGAAGACTGATGATTTTTCAACTTTGTTTTAAGAAAAAAAATTGGAATGTCATCACTGTAAAACACTTGCGTTTCAGTGCATAAAAACTGCAAGGACCTTTCTAGCCCAGAATGTCAAACAGGAGTTAAGCATTCAAAAATATTTCTGAAGTAAATAGAAATTGGAAGGACACTCTTAAAGTAGAGATTGGGCCCAAACTTATCATATATTAAGCTTAGAGAAAGAAGCCTTGCTCTCACCCTTGTTATGCTTCCCAGCCTACCCAAGTCACCTGCAGGCTTCATGTTTACATTTGTGTCAGTGCAAAACAGAAATGCAGATGAGGTACTGATGTGGAGGTGGAAGGCTACCAAATTGTGCCTGCTTTCCATTTAGCATAAGGGCTTTTATGTGTTAAAAGTAATTCACTGTTATAAAAACAAAGTGAGATAGGGATCCTGAACCTGAGCCTCAGCTGCCTTTGTCCCTGTGTTAGCCTCTGCCAGACAATCACGCTTCAAAGGATGTCATGTTGCCAATTTCATTGAAGTCACATCATCCCTCTGGGGTCATGGCCAAACCGTAAATATTGCTGTAGAATAAAGAAGCTTCTCTGGGGGGAAAAATAAACTTCCTTTTGCCAACTCTGATGCTGTATTGTCACTATAGGGCACTTGCTCCTGGAAATCAGAAGTTTGTGTAGCGTCATCTGATACGATGTAGGCTTCAATCCTTTCTGCTTGCGAAGAAAACTCAAAACTATGAAATCTCTTTATTTTCTAATCTTGAAAGGATTTTTGGTTTTGCGTTTACCTTATTTAGTTGTAGCTTGATTCAAAGTTACCGACTCAAAGTTCAAAAAGCTTGAAGTATTTAAAGGCAGGAATCATAGAATCATGGAATCATTTAGGTTGGAAGAGGCCTCCAAGATCATCAAGTTGAACTATCAGCCCAACACCACCCTGCCTACTAAGCCGTGTCCCAGAGTGCCACATCTACATTTCTTTAAACACCTCTAGGGATTGTGACTCCACTGCTTTCCTGGGCAGCCTGTTCCAATGCTTCACCGCTCTTCCGTAAAAATGTCTCTACTTAATATCCAATATAAACCTCCCTTAGCACATCTTGAGGCCATTTCCTCTTGTCCTGTCACTTGAGAGATCAACACCCACCTCAATACAACCTCTTTTCACACAGTTGTAGGGTGATGAGGTCTCCCCTCAGCCGCCTTTTCTCCAGACTGAACAACCCTAGTTCCCGCTGCTGCTCCTCCTAAAGCTTGTGTTCCAGACCTTTCATTGCCCTTCTCTGGACATTCTTCAGCCACTCAATGCCCTTCTTGCACTGAGGGGCCACATGTAGATATCCTTTTCTGAACAGGACTACTGAGTGCAGAGGGAGCAGTATTGTTTGTCATCCACAAGCAAGTTTTTGTATGTTAGTAGCAGTTTGATATGTAAAAGCATTTAAAGGTCAATACTGACTACCTACATCTGGTTACTGTTAACTGAAGACTGGGTTGCAAATAATACTGGGAGAAGATATAGTCAAAAGATAAAGATAAAATTTTACTGAAGAGACATATGCCTATTCCGTTTCCATTTTGAAAGAAATATTGGTGTGGAACCTAAATTTTGTCAAAATACTCTGTCTTACAATAGGCTATATGGAAATAAAACAAGAGAAAAAAAGGCTTCTGACCCATTCTGATGAGGAAATTGAGACACAGGAGTGATTGCTTTAAAACTGCATAGAACTAGTGGCAGAAATATGTTACCCTGAGTGCTGACACCCATGTACAGTCTGCCTTTTGGAAAACATCTTTGATTACACATTCTCCCCAAGTCCATATCTTTATTTCCCTAAGGAAACCATGGTTTAGACTTGGTGCTTTACCGTATCCTTTCCTCTGGCATCCCAGACCTTCATGTACAAGTACCCTACCAGCTGCTTTTCCTGCTTTCACTGTGTTAACTTGTGGTGCTCCAGAACTGCTCCACTGATGACAGGAGCCAATGCTGTGCAAAAATCTATGAGGACGCATATGGGGCGATTAATTGTCTAGCTGCAGATACGTAATAGCACTTGAGAAGTTCTTAGGGCAGCTGCATTTCTGTAGGGATATCTCGGATAATTCTCCCTTGCCTAACAGGAAAGCCCTTTTTAAGTAAAAAGAGAGGTTGACTAAAGAGTCATCGAGAGCAGTCATCGGGTTTTTTTCTGTTGCTGTTGATGACTGTGATTACAGGCCAAATGTAAGGATTTAAGGACGCTTATTGCTTTTACAGAGCATACATATTGAAGCTGTGAGTTTGCCAGACATTTACTAGTAACGCAGATCGAATTGGCACAGTTTTTAAGACTCGTTTCCATTGATCAGTATTTATATTGAAAGAGTTTAATGGCAGCTTTCAATGATCCTAGGTATGGCAGGCTGTAGACTGAAATTATCTCTTTAGATTCAGGAGCTGGAGAAATAGAGAGTGACAAACAGCAGGGAAAGTACAACCATCCTAGGTAGAGATTTGAAGTTCCTGCAGTCCAAAATGGGAGAGTTCGTAGTTGAAATGTGCATTAGGAACTTGAAGGTTGTTGGTGTGATAAGGATTTTGCTCCTGAGTGCAAGTGGCTTTTTGTATTTCTTCTGTATTTCTGAGCTTATAGATATTTGCTCACATAAATGGGTTATGTTCCGTGTCCCTAGCCCTAGTTTTCCAAACACAGTGTATAACTCAAGTAATAGCTTTCTGATTCCCTGCATCATGACTAATGTTCCCCCATGACTTGTTACTTGGCATGGAAACTATTAAAAACAGTTATTGAGGTGGCTGTCTCCTGGGGCAGCCAGCAGAGTTCCTTAAATGTCTGGAAATTGTTTGACTCTCAGTGCATAGTTCTACTTGCCTCACAGCTTACCCTTTCATGCTATTCTTGGTCATGTCCTCTTGGCCTGCCTTTGTCGACAGGTACTTTTGTACTGTTCAGATGACCAGAACTAAGCATGGTGGAATTACCGAAATAGTTGCCTTAAACAAGTAAGCCTTTTACTTGGTACTTACAGTCAGTGCTCATCTGTCCCAAAACATTGCTTGTCCTGTCCAAACCCACAACTAAAATTCTCAGTCCAAGTGCTCTGAATTCCTGGCATCAGTTACAGAAGCAGCCTTGCTTTTGGCTTCAGTAAATGCCTTGCATGTTTGTTGCAAACACCTGGTTTGTCCGTTGCCTTAATTGCATTACTCCTTTTCAGCCCACTCTTGGCTCTCAGTCCTTGGCCAATCTGCCCTCCCGCACTGTCAAAACCCCATGGGTGTCCCACTGTCCTAGCTGTGATATTTTGGAAGTGCAGTGATGTTGGCTCATTTCTTGAACCTTGACCTTGGACTATAGGTTCTTTCTATTAATTTTGTGACAGCCTTTAAAACTTTATCCAGGACTGCCACATGCTTTGTGGGTTTTCCCTAGAAAGGCAAAACTCTTCTGCTTGCTTCTTTAAAGCATCCCTCCGCTGTGATGCTTTCAAGAAACAAGAACCAATACTGCTGCAGACCATGCTGGTTGTTTTTTTTGGGGGGAGGGGAACATCCTGGTCTGTCTAGTTCTCTGCCTTGGTGCCACAGCTTGTGATGCATCCTCAGAAAGCCTACACACTGGTTTTGTGCTGACAAAACACTGTGTGTTTGTCATCCAAGATGCTGAAAACTGTCCCCTACGTATCTAGATATCTGACTGAAAACTGTCCCCTGCGTATCCAGATATTTGACTGAAAACTGTCTCCGTTGCATCCAGCAATTCAGTGAGTGGGAGGAGAAGGGAGTTGTGCTTCTTACAGCTTCTGTGGCAGTGCTCAGTGTTGCTCTTCATTTGACTAAGCTCTTTTCATTTTGTGCCTCCTGTCTCTTACTTTACTAGATCACTCTCAGAAATATTTCTTTCCAGTGAACTTTAGGCATGCTATTTCTTCTTTTCTTCTTGCCCTGCATTTTCTTCTTTCCCAACTTTGACCTTCTCAGTACTGATCAGGCAGTTCATGATTGTCATGTTCTGCCAACTGGCTGGCTGGCCTCGAGGCATTTTGTAGAGACATGATTGAATCTACATTAAACATATACCTGCTTTTCCTTTTGGTTTTCTGCTGTCTTTTTTCCCCCACTTTTCTTAAAATTGTAATGTGTCTAGCCTTGCTGCCTAAACTGCTTGCAATTCCAAGCAACTTTTATAATTGCTTAGAAAGCACTACAGTTGGTTTTCAGACCAAGAAATGCAGAAAAATTGACCTTATAAACTCAGCTAATAAATACAAGAAAATATCTCACCCTAATTAATTAGCTTATTAACCATGATTAAATAGCCATATGGTTCATTTTGCTTCGATTCATTTGTTTTCCTCCCTTACTTCCATCTCTTGGATCAGAGGTTCCTCTCCCATAAAAATCCCTGTTCCCTTTGTGTTCATTTCTTCTGTGTTTTTCTGCACTATGGCTCTTGTTTATATTGGGAGGAAACATACAGAGCTTTGTACTTATAGAAGACAGTGTGACAACAGCTAATTCTTCTGCACAATAAAGAAGTGCGTGTATATCTATCTGTGTTGTTTAACTGATAGCAAAAGCTCACCTGATGTAGGAGTAGAGATAAGAATAAAGGTCAAGAGCCATTGGACTTGAGAGATATGTTTAGTATGTTAAACAGTTCTTACATTAGGTTTGAAATGAGATGAAGATTCTTTAATCATTGCTAGATGTTGATATCCATATTGTCGCTGCAGCGGGGGCAGAATCTGGCAGTGATGAAGGAGGAGGTGGAAAGACTCACTGAGTTCTGAGTGACACTGCATAAGGGAAGGAAAGACCTCTCTTTTTGGTTTTATATTTTTGAGGCAGACAAATTTAGCAGTAGAGGTTGAGGAAGAAACCATGCTACCCTTCCTTTTAAGTCTTTAAAAGATTTCTATGGCTGCTGTGGAAGGACCAGACCAGGATCTTCACATTTTGTTCTCTTCTAAGAAATTCCTTGTATTATACCATTGCTCTTGGCAACTGGGAAAGTAAGGGGAAGGGTCACATATTCCTGTGAGAGTGGAAAGCAAATTTCATTGCTAAGTGCTTGTTTCAAAAATACAATACTTGGGAGATTGCTCTGGCATCCTGGAGACTGAGCCTTCATGTCTGTCCATGAAATGAGTACATGGGGTTAGAAATGGTTTAAATGCCTGAATTCTGCCACTCTGCTCATGAACCTCTGCCCAGACTGGGAGTGAATGGAATGACCTTCAAATTTACTTACCACAGCTCAACTTTTTAATTTGAATTTTGGAGCAGGTTTTGCATTTTTCTTCCTGTGATAGGAATAACTTAAGGGCAGTAGGTTTTAGACCATCAGAAATCGCACATGTTGCTGTGTAACATGTTTTAATTATTTTTTTCTGAGTTCATGGATGCCTTTAAACTAGTCTGTGTTTCTTGGAGGAGGAGGAGAGAAGGTACAAAACATAGTTTGAAAAGCTGTGTATACGGGGGCTCCTTCTGGAAGTGATAGTTTATTTCCAAACAACCTCAAAGAAAGCATTGGGATTATTTTGTCTTTTGGGTTTTGTGTTTGCCTGTTTTTTTTTCCAATTGGTGAAACTAAACATTTCCTCCATTCAAAAGCATGAGTCCTCGAATTTATTTAAAATTTTACATTAATTTTACTTCTGAGGCCAAGTTTTCGTATTTTTTTTCCCTCAGCAATCCTGAAGGCTTTAAAATGATATAGTGGAGTCATATAATGACTTGATAATAAGAGCTAAAATTTCAGAATAACAATCATTAGAGTGCTGCCAACACAGTTGTGAGCAGCCAGCGCTGTGCTGGCTCGAATCAAATTTCAATCAATAAACCCAAGATGAAAGGCACTGCTGCTCATCCTGTTTTAGAACTCCCTCCTTTTTTTTTTTTATTTACCATTCAATGCAGCAGCTAAGATTTCTTCACACCGCATGAAAGTTAAGTGTCAAAACAACTGGCAAGTCCATTCTGTGCCTTATAGCCAAAACTGTGTTTTTGTGAACACTCTTAAGTGCTCATTGCCATTGAAATTGCATTGATTTGGGTTTGGACTTCAGTGGTCAGTGAAGGGCTTTTCAACCTTTTACTGCCCAGGAGGAGCCTGGCAAAAAAGTCTGACAAAGCTTAGCTAAACTCAGTTTTAACACAGGTGCTTTTCTTGTGGTCATATAGTCAGAAACAGAATTTACAGTGACTAAGGGAGTCAGTAAATTCTCTATGAGTGTACTGCAATGCAGCTAGTTATCAGTAGGCGCAAATGATTTTTTTTTTAAAATGTAATTATCTGTAGCTTAACCTGTCCTGTCAGTTGTGATGGATCTGCCATTAATTTCTGCCTTTTTCCCCCCCTTTTTTGCCAACGTTAAGTGGCTAAAAGCCAAGGTAAGAAGTGTTATTTCTCCTTTGACACAGTGCCTCATGTGACTGATAGTAGAGGCTGCAGAGCCATTAAAACTGAAAACTAGCACTCTTTTATCTCTCTTCTGCTTTCCATAGGATATTTAGATTAAACATGCTGTACTTGATTTTTTTATTTACAGCATATAGTGCGTGTCAATATATCTGTGATACATTGACATATGCATTTATACATAGATACATTAATTTCTCTAACACATGTAGTGCTTTGCTCTGAATTCAGTAGATGCCTTGATTCCTTTCACTTACATGTTTTGCAGGAGACTTCCCAGACAAACCTGACTGACTCTGCTAGTCAAATAGCAGGGGCAAATTGAGAAATTCTGGGCCCATGCTGACTGTATTGTACTGTCAGTGCTAAAGTTTGATTTCAATTATGAACACCCGAACGAAGATGAACACAAATGTGGCTTCCCTTTAAAGAAACAAGGATATGAGAGATCTGTGCATGAACCTGTCAATCGCTTACCTTTCTGATGTCTGTTGTAAATTAATAGCAAAAATAACATTAAGCTTCTATTAAGATTTTTTTTTTAATTTACTGGTGTCTGTCTTGTATATAGCTAAAAACATGCTGTTTGACAGCTGTCTGGGAATTCTCACTTCATATTCTTATACTTAAAAAAAAAAAAAAAGCTGTCAATAATAGAGCTGCTCAGCTATAAAAATAAAATGCTGTTTTGCCTTATTTCAGCATGGAAATAACCAGCCTGCAAGAACTGGCACCTTGTCAAGAACAAATCCGCCTACACAAAAACCACCAAGTCCTCCCATGTCAGGCCGGGGAACTCTGGGGTAAGAATGAGACTGCTTGGTCCTGCCTGCGTAATAGACAGTTTTACTTGTGCTGGTGTTGGTGTTTCTTAAATATATGGATAGGTGGCAATTCTGATTGCCTTCAGCAAAATCAAACACAATTACTTTTTTGTATAAACCCTTTCAGCTGTATTGACTCTTATTTTCTTTATGACCTTTTGAAATAATATTTTTGTATGGGGGAAGGATTTATTATAGATATGGGTAAATGAGGAGGTTATTGTTATTCCTGTTTTATGGAGAAAAAATCCTAAGTTACACAAAAGAATATCAATAAGGTTTTAACTTCCGTGGGGGAAAGAATTGTTAAAGTTTTTGTCTACTCATTTCTCAATATTATAACAGGTATGAAGTGGATGTTGGTGCCATATTTGTTGCATTAAGCAAAATTCATGGCATTGTGAACACATTGACAACATTGATTCTCGCAGTCTTGTGCATTTTTATTTTGATAGTTAAATAAGGAAGGATTTTGCTATTCCATAGCCCCAGTGTGACCAGAGTTCCCTGCTGTAGCATCTGTTTTACTGCTGTAGGGAGTGAAATCTGCTTATCTTGGTGTACCAGCGGGTAGTTGCTGCTAAGGTCCAAAACGTTAATACTTGAGAAGCTCAGAGCATGTGTCTTGTGGGTTTGTGTGTCCGACTGTGCAACAACATCTTCCAAAAGCCATCCTAAACTAGACTTTCTGCCTATGTGTCGCTCTCAGTCGTTCCTTTGTGCTATGGGGAACAGAGGCACTCTGAGGCTGCCTAGCATGGTTGCATTGGCTTCAGGTATGTTATCTGGGAGAGGTGGGGAGCTGGAAAAATTGAGGATTGATGACATGGAACAGGATGGGGATCAACAACAATGATCAAGGAAAATTAGAAACAGCAACTCCTTTTGTCGAAGACTTAGTGATTTTTAATCCTGATTTGATGCTTTGCTGCTTCTCAATTGCAGTTTGTTGTGCATTCTGCAGAGAAATTACCCTAGAGATTTCCTCAGCGTGTTTTGTGAAAATTCCCATTGCTCAAGGGCGTGCAATCAGTATTCTAACTGTCTCTCTTATCCCAGCTGAGAAAGAGTTGTTTATCAGCCTTGGGAAGCTGGATGTGCTTTCATGTCCACTTGGACATTTGGTAGTGAAACAACAGTGTTGATGTGCTGGTGAGCCACCTCTCTCTAATGCTTCTCCCTGAATGGATCAGAGCTGTTCAGTTGCTTTATCTGATGCCTGATAAGGATTAATCAGCTGAACGTCATTTCCAGATGAGCTTGTCAAGAGGCAGCAGTTGGCTGAGGGGGAGGAATAATGTGGGTTTCTAACAGCGATTCATATCTGCCCTTCTGGTTTAGGAAGTACAGCTCTTGTCTGGAGCAGCCGTGTTCTGCCAAAGCATGAAATATCATAGGCATGACTGTTTCCCTAATGTATGCAGGAAAAATATCTAGCAGCTGCAAGGATGCTACTTTTCTCCCTTTGATCCAGAAAACCGAGATATGTGTGTAAAATCAGAATAAGCTTGGTGTGTAACACGAGCCTTTAAGTATGAGCTGGCCATTGTGCCATTTGTCTCTCCAAGGCAGGACTATCCAAAGGAATATGGTGAAGAGGGAGTCCTACACAGAAATTGCTCAGGCTGAGAAGGTAAAGGGACTGCAGGAAGCAGTGCTGTCTTCACCAGACCAGGGAGAGACTGGAAAACCTTGGATATGCAGGTTGGAAGTACTGCAGGAGGAGAGATAAATTGCTGGAGCTGGATAGATGGAGTAGTGGTAGTTGTTCCTTGATGGTCCTGGGGCAGAGCAAAGCTTTGCGTTTCATGTCGGCAACAGGCATCAGTACCACATTGAGGCACTGGGGAACAGTGAGGTGGGAAGCCCTGAGCAGTGTTTTTCTCCTCTGTGCAAGCCTGGCAGAAAAGCAAAGGGAAGAATATGACTTAAATGATGGAAGAAAATTGCTTTTGGCTTCTGTAGTGCTTGGGAGTTTACGTTCTTCAATGAAGCTGTGAAGAACAAAGAAGAAGCTGAGGCGTGGCTGAACCTGAGGATGTAGTGAGGGTTTACTTTTGACAATATTTTAAAATTGTACAGGCAAAATAAATAGTACTGCAGAGCTGAGCCGTAGTTCCTATTGCCAGTGCATTCCAAGGTAGAATACTCTAAAGCATTAGTTGTCAAGGTTGTATCTGTTGGAAGCACATTTAAAGTCTTCCCTGCTTAACACTTTATTTGATTAGGGCTATATCTCTTACAGCTGGAATATAAAGTTTCTGTCTTTTTCCCCAAAGCTGATCTTATTTGGCAGATCTGTAGGTGGTGGCAGTCTCCATATTTAAATCATCTGCAGTTCTTTTTATTGACAAACACCGTTTATTTATAAACACCACAGTGAATGCAAACAGTTACGTTATTTCCACTCCTCTCTTTAGAGGTTTTATTATTAAAATGTTATAGTGAAAATTTAGTGCTCTTACATTCCATATTGTAAAAGGAAACCAATAAGTTTCTTAAAGTACCAAGAAGCTGTATAACTTACCAACTCAGTTATAACCAGTAATTGAACAAATGATTAAATGCCAGTAGTTTGGTATTTTTGATTCTGCGTAGCTGATGCGTTGCCAAGTGCCATGTCTTGCAAGGAGTCTCTTAGTTACTGGTGAGAACTGAAGAGCTCTGCAATTCAGTACAATAAATGCACTGTTCTTAAGGCAGTAATGGGTCTGGTTAATGGATCTCGAAAGAACTGTGTTATATTTCTGACTTGATGCAGTCTGCTAGGTGACATTGGAAGTCTCTGGGCTGCTTCTTGCTCTGCAGAATGGAGACAACGAAGCTCATCTGTGGAGCACTTTTAAGATCTGCATAAGTGATCTAAGATTGCTTGATTACTGTGTGAAACAATGCTACTGGGAAGAGTTCTGGCAATTGCAAATGTGACCTGTTCTGTGAATCTTTCAGCCTTACCTCCTGTTTTTGAGTTGAATACCTTTAGTCAAGAATGCTTCTGGAAAGTGTTTGTGGAGGGAAAGGAAGGGGGAAAGAGAGAAACTGTTGCAGTAGAAGAGTTTGGAAGGTGTAGTGTACTGAAAGGTAGCCCCAGAATATTATGCAGAGATAGCTATTGTATGTTACATGGTTCAAAGAATATACTTTGGATAGTAAATAAATTTAGTTTAGGCTTTTTTAATCAGTTCAAGTGCTGTAGGCTGATTTGCATGGCTCTGTCTATATAACAGCACTTTAGAGAGCTGAATGTGACCTGTGTACCCCATGTGGTGGAATTTACTATACTGTAAATTGGGTCACTGCACAGTGGTTTCTTATGAAAACTTAAGAAAACAAATGGCTTCACTACTTTGTTCATTTATCATTTTGATGTTCTAGTCCTTTATCTTTAAATATCTTCAAATATTTTTTTCCCTTGAGCAGGCGAAATACTCCTTACAAAACCCTGGAGCCAGTTAAGCCGCCAACAGTCCCCAATGATTACATGACCAGTCCTGCCAGACTGGGCAGTCAGCACAGTCCTGGAAGGACAGCCTCTTTGAACCAGAGACCAAGAACACACAGGTGAAGCATTTTCTCAGTGTAACTCTTTCCTGTCTGGCGTGCTGGTGCTTATTGAAGTCACAGAAAACTTTTGAAGCTTTGTATATGTTGGGTTTTTTGTTGAAAGGCAAAAGGTGTGTTATTCTACCACTCTGCATTAACAGAACTTTACTGTATTGTTGACTTCTCTAACACACGGAAGTGTCTTCATATTCCATAGAAGTCTCATTGAATCAAGCAACTTATCTTGTAACCACAGGACTTGTTCTACATAATCAATTTATTTTTTTCTGTGTTATTTGTTTCCCAGGAATAAGCAAAACTTCAAAATTTATGCAGTTGCTAGGCAGGGTAGTGATGGGTCCTATAGGGCTGAAAGCTGCATTATTAACCTCAGCCTAAAATACACTTAAGGCTTTTTTTTTTGTATTGAAGACCGTTAATTGCAAAGGGAAGTTTCTGTTGATTAGAAACACTGTGATGAAGGTAGTTTGAAAGAGCTGATTGCTTTCTTTTGGCTAAAACTTAATGCTTATAATCAGCACTAGCATAGAAATAGAAAACAAAACCTATTCACAGAGCAGGTATTGGCATCAGCAGTTGTTTCCCCACGAGTAAAGGTTTTGATGAGGAAGTAGTGTGTGTTTTGGATGAGAAGGGTATTCTGAGTGTACTTTGCTTTTTTTAATGTATTTTTTTTCTCAAATTGCAAGGCTAGATCTTGAGCCTCTTGAGTGAGTTTAGGTTTATTTTCAGTTTGATTTTTATTGTAGGCTTCAAACTGCAGGGGAAAAACAGACAAAAGAATTCAATATACTTGGAAGTAAAACGTTAGTGTATTTTTTTAGCAAGTTTCTTTCTTCAATTTTTTTCTTTGTTAAGCCCCCAGTAGGGACTGAAACATAGTAAGTCCCTGATGAAGGTTGTGAGAGTATTTTGGACACAGTTGATTATGAAGTGTTGTCGGAATGAAATAACTTCTTAAACCTGGCTGCAGCAAAGATCTTGTTAATCTGCTTAGCTAGCTGCTGTGGATACGCCATGCTCTTGTCTCACAAGCTCTTTTATGTAGACTGCAGGTAGAAATTTAGCTGCAACCATGGTGACCAGATCAAGGTCTTCAGCAGACAGAACACTAATTTTAAAGGAATTATCTTAGCTTCCATTTCAGATCACTGATTTTCTTTTTTGTAACAGTGTTATTTTCTTAAGATCTATTTGAATGATTTGTGTTAGACTCTTGACAGCACTGATTTGTAGCCAACCAGGAATGGTAAATAAACTATAACATCACTAAGTACTCTTTAATTAGCGTGGATGGGTTAAAGTGGTGTTTTGGCTTCAAAACATCTTGACTACTTAGTTCCCTTTATATTATTCATTTAATTAATGTAAATTCAAACCTTGGCCTAAGGGGTGCTCTTGGATAAGAATAAGGACAGATTCTGCCTGAATCTTGATTCTTTTTCATCTCCCTAAATGAACAGAAGCGTTACGGCCTCCAAAAGCACATGTAAAAATATTATCCAGTAGATCATTGGAAGTATGTTCTGTAAAAATCTGTATTGCTGGCCTCTAATTTGTATATCATGTAATGATATTCAGACAAATTGTGACCTGGCTGTACTGTTACCTCTCAGGCTATCTTTAGAAACAAAGTACTTTGACACAGAAAGTGTGTGCATGTTGGGGGTGTGTATTAGAAATAGAAAAAGTTATCCACACTTCCCTCATTGGCTTATCATGGCTCATTCTCGTTCTTAACTTCTGTTTTGAGTAGAGGAAATGTTCCTTCATCTGACAGCAAAAATAATCTTAAATAATTAGTTTAGTTTAGGCATTAGTAGTTTAGACATGAACTCTTCCATCTCCAGTTTACTACTTTCAGTTATTAAAAGGCCCCTGAACTATTCCTGCAGTTGTAACTCCATTGCCTAGAACTGGTATAGTTGCTTACCTTATTATTTTTTAAAGCATTTAATTATACGTTTTATGCATAGTGACGTTTACCAGCTTAGCTAATTCCATTTATTAGGAGTGTTACACATCCAGATTTGATTAGCTGTAGGTAGAGACAGAGGCATCTTGTAGGGGACTTTTCAACATTCTCTAATAGAGTTAGACTAGCAGAACTTACACAAGTAGTGTGACTGTAATACGCCTTTGAGGAGAAGCTGTGCTATTATTTGTGATTTTCTTTTACAGTGGTAGTAGTGGAGGAAGTGGCAGTCGAGAGAATAGTGGAAGCAGCAGTATTGGCATTCCCATTGCCGTGCCTACACCTTCACCACCAACCATTGGACCAGGTAGGTGGGAGTCTTCCTATGTTAACTCAAGGCTGTAATGTCAGTTGCTTGAGTTTGCAGAGAGAATTTGACTGAATACAATGGGGTAGAAAGTGTCCTGAAGCACAGTGCTAGTCAGGAAATCTCTGCAATTGCAGAACATCACTTAGAATAGCAGACCCTTTGTCCCTGGTTTTTTGGTTTGTTTTTTTTTTTAAAGGTAATCGAGATGGGGAAGGGATAAAAGGAGAGGTATATCCTTTTAAAGTTTTAAGTATATTTTTAAATGTTTGTCTACAATTTGGCATTTCTGGATGCCCTGAGAAGCAGCAGCAGCCATGGTACATGTTTGATGGGAAATGTTGTCTTCTGAAATAGCCTGCTAACTTTACTGTCTGGCAGTGATGGTATGTACGTATTCTTTTTTTAGTTAAATAGAAGTCTTTACTTCAGATAAAACGCTGAAGATGACCAACAAAACCACTACTTGTTGTAGAATTCAGGCTTATCCACCCAGTGCTGTTTATGCTGTGATTACAGTCTGAAGTTGCTAAGCTATGGTGGGGGCTGTTGAGAGAAGCAGAACTAGTCTGTGTGTAAGACAGCACAGTAGTGAAAGAGAACCAAGTGGGATCTCAATATCAAAAGCACACTCCCTTATCTTTAAGAGTGATGAATGGTAAGAATGTGTAGGATAATTCTTTATTGTAAGCTAGCAGAATTATTATCTTGATAATAACCCAACTCAGTCACTTGTTTACTATCTGTATATTTTGTAAGCACATAAAGCTAATTTGCGGAAGAAAACAGTGCAGGTTTGGTGTAATGTGACTCTGCTATTGCACCTCCTAAATCTCTGTTCCTCAGATGGCAAGTCTTAAGTTTCCTATACACAAGTAGGCTTTCCTTTCCCAGGTGTTTCTGATCCTGCAGAGGTACAGATAGACATGAAATCTTACTATCATCTGGCATCCCATAAAAATCAATGGGAATAAAGATCTGCAGGTACAGAACCCTGTGTAGGATTAGGGCCTGAGTTTGTATTGTTTGATCGAAGTTGAATTTCTGTATTACTTGGGAGCCTATCAAGTGCCCATGGGGTTTTTTTTTTTTGTTTTTTTTTTAAATATATGGCCTAATTGGGAATATAAACCATTTTATTAGTACATATTTCTGTTCCTTCTCCTCTTGGAGCCCCGCCAGCACCACCATTGCCACCACCTCTCCTGATGGGCAGTCTGATAGGTGAGATTTGTGTCAATGCTGAAGTGATTGCAGTCATATACTGCGTAATCAATAATCATCCCTAATGGATTTAGTGAGGGTGGTTTTTCTTCTGTAGTGGGGTCTACGTGATTTTAATGTAAAAATCAGTTCTGGCATTTTTTTGGTTGTTGTTTGTTTTTTAAACAAATCTAATCTCCACTAATTTCCTGTGGTTAAAGCCTCTGAAGGTAAATGCACAAGGTATAGGGGAAAGGCTGCCAGTTGCTTGAAATATCTTCTCAATAAAACTAAGATCTATTTAGTCTGATATGTAAGAACTCAAAATCAGCTTGAATATCAGTATTCTGCTGTATCACTCTTGCAGCTGAAACAGTGTTTGTATTCTATCCCATAAGGGACTGAGAAGAAGAAGTGTCTGTCACAGTGGCTGGGGTTAGATTCTGTAATGCTGCAGGCAGGTGGCAAACTGGAAGACTTGAGGAAGAACAGTTTTAGAAAACTTGCTTCAAGCATTACATATAGCTGTTAGGATACGATTTAAAAGCAGCAGGAAAAAATACCCCACCCTTTTGAGTCACAGACTGATGACAAAATTCATCGATTGTGTTATGAAACTATCTTTGGAGGCTTTGACCCACATAACCTTTGCGCTTTCCCTTACTGAAGTGTTAAGCAAAAGTAGCTTTGGATACCATTACGGGACTGCAAACTTCTGATCACACATTGTGTGCCTTTTTGTATGTATTTGTATAAGATCTGTAGATATGTATATAAAACCACAAAACCTTTTATTACAAAACATTTTTTACATTTAAAAATTACATTGATACATGTGACATCAATGTGTGAGATTCATTAGTTTGCAAGGTGTGATTCTTTTCTCTGCCTGTTGAATTTTAATCCAAAAAAGAACTTAAATTGTTTTATTAACTTTGGAGTTTGTGCAGCAAGAATGTGGAAGGTAAGAACAGGTGTTCATCCTGAGGAATGAGTGACGTGTCTTTCAGCTGGCGTCAGTGGTTCTGATTTGTTAGTGCAAATTCCGTCAGTATAAAAGGAATATATTAAAAGATATAAATATACATATAAATAACAAATGTGATTGGTAAATGTGTCAAGTGTCTGAAACTCATGACATCTGTTTCACTATTGTGTTAGATGTCTTTTTATATTATGCTGGAGATAAGTTCTGGTTCACAGTGGAAAACACTTGCCTTGAGCAGAAAGTGGATTTGTTTTCTCTGCTTTATAGCAAAAGGTATTGCATGTAGAATAAGGTATGCTTAGGAGTTGGAAGCTGATTCAGTTTTCCAGTCCAACCCAGTCTCTCGAAGTGGTTCTAAACTATTTATCAAATGCCCTTTATATGAGTGTTGGTTTATGTCCTGTGGTTTTTCTCATTATTGATTATAACGGGTTTTTTTTTTCTGTTCCTGTTACTGCCTTTAAAGTATTGGAGACCTGTAATCAAGTATTTCCCATGTTCTGGGCTTTTTTCTATTTTCTGCATTCTGTCCCAAGTAATGCTCTGCTTAAGTCTTCTCCTTGGTTCCTCTGGCTAATGCTTTTCAGCTGCTCCGGGTTCAGCTCCTGGTTCCCAGTATGGCACAATGACCAGGCAAATCTCACGACACAACTCTACCACTTCTTCAGCATCTTCTGGTGGATACAGACGGAATCCTTCTGTGACTGCCCCATTTTCTGCTCAACCTCATGTTAATGGCGGGCCTCTTTATTCTCAAAATTCAAGTAAGCTTCTGAGCTCTGAAATCACAAACTGTTTTGAGCAAAATGATTGTAAAAGCATGCATGGCATTTTAATTCATTTATGAAGAGCATCAGTCAGATTACTGCTTTCTTTCCTAAAACAGAAGGAAAAACAAACAAGAAAAAATATATAGAAGTTGTACAGTGATTTTACTATATGCAATTACGATGTTTCCCCCTCTGACTTGCTTGCTGTTACTCATGACAATAAATGATTGCCTATCTAATTATAGGCACATAATACTTAGCATTTCAAGTGTGCTTGGAGAACATAGACTAAAACCAAATTTTTTTTTGCAGGAGACCTAACATGGGTGTAGTACAGTCCCTTGACTAGTGGGACGGTGGCAAGAGAGTACTGTCAGAGCACAGTGCTCATATAACAAACTTTTCCCATTATGCAGTTTTTCTCCGTTTCTTTCCTAAACCCTTTCCTGATTCCAAATTTCTCCTTTGTTCCTAGTTTTAAGCTTGACTGTTAAGGGCTCAGCCTCTCCCATTGTAGTAGACTCCTCTGTGCTTCTACACCAGTAGTAGAGTAGATGGAGACAAATGAGGGAAGGGATGGATACCATAGGCAAGTGAATGGGTTTTAGTCAGCAGCATCCTGCCTACCAACCCACAGGACAAACGAGGTTCACTGTAAAAAGATCTGCAAAATAAGGATCTACATGAGTGTAGGTAGAATGCTGTTTCTATCAGGAAACCTCTTCCTTGCTGTTGCATTAAATTTGATGAGATACACTTTAGAGGAGTTGTAGTTCTGTAGTAGTTTCTGATGGTGTTCTTCAGCATGCCAACTCTTTAAACTTCAGAGTTATATTTCTTTTAAAAAGAAATGTTGATGTTTGGGCTGAAGACCACTTTGGACCAGTGTTTGCTGCTGTGTACTTACTCTTAAGGAGAGAATGTACATAAAGTGCTTCAGATGCTGAGGTGAAGAGTTTTCTTAGTGGCTTAGAAGTATTATATTTATCAGAAAGCATTTTTATATGCAGACATAGTTCCTATCTTTTTTTTTCCAATCTTGATTTTCCTCCCACTCTCTCTCACCCTTACTGCCCTTCATTTTCCTCTGCACTCTTGCTCATCCAAATTAATGCACCATACTACAGAAACTCCTTCCTGTTTGAACAGTTGTGTTCTGTTGAATAAACAGGGTTTTACTTGTAGAAATAGTTCAGTTGTCATAAACGCTGTGCACAGCACTGTTTCTGAACATTTATATTTTTCAAAGCAATTTTTTGCTCAAATGCAGATGCTGTTCCTTAATCTAGCCTTTCTGGTGTTTTCAAAATACTGATTGCCAACATTTTTTAAACAGTATTTTGATGGGTGTGTTTTTCTACTTTAAACTGTTCTGTTTCTTTAACTGTTGATTTTTTTTTGTATGCTACTGTCTTGACTGTCTTGATTAAATCCAGGTCCCATGTTTCCTTGAGGTTTTACTTTTCATGCTAACAAATACTCTGTTTTTTCTCAGATGTTTACTTCAATTTTGTGAGAAACCTGTTTGTTCCCCCTTTTTTGTTGATCAGTTCTTCTGTACAGTTTATTTGATTATTGGTTTTGTAATGAACTAAATGGCCCATTTTTATTCATTGAACATTAATCTTAGTTATGCTTTATTTAAAACTGTTGCTTACTTGGAAGTACAGAACCTCTTTCAAATTTGGTTCCAACTGGATTACCCTGCTGAATTACCACCTTTACAGGAATTTCTCTGCTTCAGTGCAAGAAAATTCCACTGAGGAGGGGCATGGTATAAACAAATGACTTGATGTTTTGTTGGGTTTTTTCTTTTTTTTTTTTTTTTCTAACTTCTTTCCCCACACTTTATGAGTTAGGAGGAGATGTCCTGTCATACTTTGAATGGCATGCCCTAGTGCTACTGTGCTACTTTCCTACCAGCAGAGGGAAAAGTTGAACCATTCAGCTGTCACCCCAGCTCTGAGCACTGGTGCCATGTCTCCTATCTCACTACTTACCAAATAGGTACATGCTTCAGAGACAACGAGCTTACAGGTGCTTCTAAGAAGCTCTGTGTGCTGATGTAGCCAGTTGTAGCTGTTGAAGCCTTTGCTGGCCTCTCAGGTTGCCGAGTACCTTTTAACCACAGAAGACTTAATGTAAAATAAAGCTTAGTTCTGTTCTAAACCCACTGGGTTTTCCTACCAATGAGCAACAAGGTCCCTTTTTCTCTTTTAAACAAAAACGTGGTAAGCCAGCCCAGAGCCCCCTGCCCCAGTAGAACACAATGATGGGAGGTGCTCTTTGTATGAATATTAAGTATTGAAGTTGCATCATTGTTTCCCTTGTAAATTAGTTGTCTTCACTTTGTGTCAGTGCTGCTTTGCTGCACTTGATGTAGCAGTCTACTCTTAGAGGAGGCATCCGGAATCCTGTGAAATATCACCTCTACTTCTAGTAACGTGCTTATAGAAGATAGCTGCCAAATATGAGTAAGCTGTATTTGGCATCAAGACAAAAAGCTCAGTTTTGTGTGCTTCCCAAGTGAAGCAGAACCAGTCCCTTCACGCGTGTACTCTGTGAACATCCAGATGCACAGCCAGCACTCGGCATTTTATTCAGCTGAGCACAGGGGCACAGTTGGCTTGTTGATCATTGATTGGATAACTACAAATTCAGCCTTGTTGGAAACTCAAGCTTGAAGAAGGTTCTTCATGTGTGTGTTCTTGTTGTTCTTTACATGCTTTGTTTTGTGGTCCTTGTTACTGACGGCTGCTTTTGTTTGTTTCCTTTTTTTTTTCCTTTGTCTGTTTGACTTTCCCAAATACATTGCGTGTGTTGCTACCAGTTTCTATTGCTCCACCCCCACCCCCTATGCCTCAGTTGACTCCACAGATACCTCTCACAGGCTTCGTGGCCAGGGTGCAGGAAAACAGTAAGTCTGGACAAGCTGAGCTGTTAAAGGGTAGAGCCTACTTTCTTCTAGCATGCATGGCTGGCAAGTCAGACTCTATTTTTTTTCCTTTTCCAGAAGCTAATACTATCTTGCATTCTAGTGTCAATATGCTATTGGAGCTGAAGGGCACACTCTTCAATATTTTATAACATGTGCATGATTATTACTGACCCATTTAAGTCCTGAACTGCAAATTTATTACAGAAATACAGTGTGAAATATGTGGCATCTGCTTGATGTGAATATAGAAATGTATCTTAATTAAAATTACTAATTTCACATTGAATCATACTGCCTGAGGCTTTTTCACTAGGGATAATTGATTAGTTTTTATTAGAAAGGCTTTTGTAGACTGTCAAAATACATACTGCATAACCATTGATTATAATGCTGTAGTAGTTTTCAGGAAGCCATACAGTCAATTGAAAATGTGCAGTCCTATGATCTAATGGAATTACAGAGGATCTTGTAAGGTATTTCTCCTTTCAGCAGCCTTTCATTCTCCATTTCTTTGTGTTCTCCAGCCAGATTTCCCTACTGAGCTTTTTGCAGCCTAGCTCTGCTTATTAGGTTTGTGAGAGAGATGTTCCCTGGCTATGATCTGTGCTGCAAGGTGTTTTATACTGGTAATGCTACTTTTGCCATTACTGCTTGATTCATTTCAGGTGAGTGGTTTTGGCCCAAATACTAGTGCAGGTGTAACGTTGTGTTCCTGGTCTGGGGTCAGTTTTGCTGTAGGAGTATGTTGGAGTTATATAAACAACAGAATGAATGCAATGTAGGTAGGCCATGAAGTATAAAAGTTTTTGAAGTATAAAAGTATAAAACGTTTTTGAAGTGTTGGGGAGCCATAGCAAAGTTTGCTAGGATCTTAGGGGCTACTGCTGTGCAGTAGCTATCTAGCTCCCGCATACATTCATGGGCCCCCAAGTCTGACTGGTGCTGCTGTTCAGCTTTCCTTTAGAGCTTTGAAGTTGTTGTGTTCTGAGCATTCCCCTGAAGATGGGAGGCATCTCTCTGGTTGTCGTTCAGAAAAATGTTGTTTTGGTGTTTGCTAGGTAAATAGTAAGAATTGTGTTAATAGTATGCCACAAAATTGTGTTGACAAAACTTCCCAAAATTCAAAGAGTAGAGATAAACCTGCTGAAGGTGAAGGTTACAGATTGTCTTCACTTGCAGATGAACTTGAGGAAATTGATGTATGCTTCTGAATTGTTCCAAGTGTTGTCCTCCTGGAGATGACGGAACAGCCCTTGGGAGAGTGGAGGTGAAAGGGACAGACTTGCTGTTTGGCCAACAACAAAATGCAGGCTGAATTGTGAATGAGGTTTGCAGCACAAGTAGCTGAAGC
Organism: Clamator glandarius; assembly: GCA_033459285.1. Lineage (NCBI taxonomy): Eukaryota > Metazoa > Chordata > Aves > Cuculiformes > Cuculidae > Clamator > Clamator glandarius. The sequence continues at coordinate 648,095 of JAUNZM010000475.1, read as the reverse complement.
TTGAAATCTGGTCTTAGGAATTGTTCTTTTTATTTTCCTTCCTTAAACAGTCCCTTGGGTTTGAAAATCACATAACAAGCATGACTTTGAGCTGCCGCCGCCTCATTTTGAAGGCAGGGGTGTGTGTGGCAGCCTTCGCATATGCTCAGCAGAACTGGCTGTAGAGGCTGTTGTTGAGTTTTGGCATCATGTGTTAGACTTCGATCTGCCTTGTTTTCTGCAAGATGTCTATGGGGGAGTGGAGTTAGGGAGTCATGGATAGGCTTGTCTTCCTTATTGTAAAGATCTGTGGTTTTGGAAAGCAGCATCCTCTGCTCTGTGGACTTCTTTCAGAGGACAAGGACAGAGTGCCTTCAATTCAATGCCTGTTCTTTTTTCCTGCGCCCTGTGTCCGAACTGGGGGTATTTCCATCAGAGAGGTTTTCCAGTGTGTCCAGTGCCCAGGGACAATTGATTGGATGTAAATAGTTGTGCTGCCACACCCAGTCCTTTCTAAAGGAGTCTGCTGGTCTCCACTTAAAAAAACAGAGATATGAACACATTACAAGGGAAGGTGTCTGAATGTAAATATGATCCTTTCTCATTTAGCGTGGTTTTCTGTATGCTTTTCTTTTCCTCTCCTGGGAAAAGTGACACTGTTCTAGAGTCTGCCTGTTTTAAGTTCAGAACCAGGAAAAGTCTAGGTTAAAATCCCAAGAGGTGGGGGGTGTGGTTCCATGGGGTGACACTTGTCTAGTTTTCTGTTCAATTTTCTCCCCTTATTTCTACGTGAAGTTGGTTTGTTTTAAATGTTTCTCATAAAGCATGCAGTTTCTGCACTGCATCTCAGGGTATGTGCTGGCACTTTCACACTCAGATGTCCTTCCCCCTTTTCTTCTTTTCAAAATAAGCAACTTAATTGTTGAATAAATACAACTTTTTGCATTTCTTAAGGTAAGGATTTCTCAAGATCTCAAAGGATTGTTGTTTCAATACCTTTTTTTTCCTGGCTGCAGACAGAAGTTAAGGGGAGAAATACGTTTTGTGAAAGATATGCCAAAACTACTGCACAAAACCAATCCATTCATAAACAACGTTGTCATGTGTCTGTTGTAGATTAATGAAGCCTGCCTGTGAGAGCTATTCAGTAACACGGGCAAGATGTAGCACTCAGCTTGGCCAAAGACTTTGTTAGTCTGTCTCCAAGTGGCATAAATGGGCTTCTGTATGGGATAGCCAGTCTTGCTGATGGAGAGAGCTGTGGGGTATAGAGCTCGGCTGCTCCAGTTGAGGAGGAGCTGGGCTTGCAGGTGAAGAATAGCACTAGCTCTTCAAGAGATAGAAAGCAGGCTGGGTATCAGGGCTGAGGCAGCCTCTGCCCCAGCAGCTCCCACTGGCTGCTGCCCCCTAACAGGAGGAGATTTGGTTTTCCCTATACCAGTTCAGCTAGTCTGACCCAATTAGGACATGGGAGCTATGCTCAATCCCCTTGTCAGGGACATGTGGCTGAAAAGCAAAGTTTAGTCAGTGCTGGAGTAGTGGCCAGGTGAAAGTAAAGAGCTTTAAGGCAAACAGAAACCCTGTATGTAGTCTCCATTGCCTTGTAGCTTGTGGTAGCTAAACCTTCATTCACTGTTCCTTCCTTGCCCTGCAGCTTGGCTTACCCCTCAAAATTGGTGTAGTGTGCTGGAGTAACATGTGCTGGAGTAACATCTTCTGGAGCACATGCCCAGCCTGATTGCTCCTTCCAGTTGAACCCTTTCTAGAGCAGTGGTTTTTAGCCTGTGTTTTTGATGTGCAGACTCCCAAATCTCTTGTAGTTGAATCTATATTGCTATGTAACAGAGTTGAGTTTAGTGACAGTAGCTTCCTTTCAGTAACTTCTGGCTTTGTAGTGCTTACACTGAGGGCTGTGTGTAGTGGGCCATAGTTCCGAGGAACAGGATAAGTGACTTGATGTCTTGCATCTGAGTGTGCACTTGTTCTCTCTCCTTTGCTGCTGTGAATGTTACTGAAAACTAATTTGATGAACTGATTTTAAGAGTGATTTGTACCATAATGCCTTTCTCTTTTTTTCCCTTTCCCAAAGCAAGTTGTAATTGTGCTGACTGGAGGATCTCAGGGCAGGGATTTGACATTTTGGATTATACGCTTAATTTCTTGAGCATGTTTCCCCCAAGAGCAGCAGCTGCCTCTTGTAGTTTTCCATTTATTAATTGAATCCTGGATGTGTGCACACACGCAAGCTAGTCTACAAGATAAGGATCTGTACAAAACTTTTCTTCTACAGAAAGATTACTTGGCTTTTTCTCACCTGGTTAAATCTTAAACACTAGTCTCTTTTTTTTTTGTTTATTTTTTTATGATCCACACCAGATCTTTTCTGTCCCCTTAATGCTAGTTCTGAGAGAGAAGGAATCCAAGGAAGCAGTGTTCAGAAATAAAGTACAGTGATTATTATAGATAAAGGATTTTCTTTTAAAAATAATAAAGCTGCTGGTTCAGTCGAGAGGCCTGTTGCTGGCTGGCTCAGAGGGTGCCGCTCGGAGTCCTCCCATTGCTAACCGCTGCAGCTAGCCCCATCGCATGGACGTCAGAGCAGGAAGCTTTCCTTTCTGCTGGTGTTCAGCTTACACCCTGCAGCATGTGCTTTGATTCTAATGGCATTTATACATAGATTTGACCACTAATAACAAATGTAGTTGTATGTTGTAGCTGTTAATACAAAGCCTCTGTTTCTAATCAGTGCATGGTGTTATAGTGCATGCTGTGTGTCGTCCCTCTGCCCCTTTTATTTGCAGTGTGCCGCCTCAGGTTTGCTTGCATCTCCACACTGTTTTGATTTAAGAAAAAAATTATCTCCAAACATTTCTAGTTGCTGATAGCCCGACTCCTCCCCCACCACCGCCTCCTGATGAGATGCCGATGTTTGATGACTCTCCTCCTCCTCCGCCCCCTCCCCCCGTGGATTATGAGGATGAGGAGGCTGCTGTTGTGCAGTACAGCGATCCCTATGCAGATGGAGATCCTGCTTGGGCACCTAAAAACTATATAGAGAAAGGTAAGAGAAGCCTTGCAGCTCTGTGTTACTGCAACACCAGAGGATTAACGGTATCTGAAGAGAATCAAGGACTTAGCTTGGGTCTGATGAAAACAATTTTTCTTGCTAAGTCCAAACTCGAATCATTCTTTTCTTAGTTTGTTTGTGGCTACACCTAATGTGATAAAATATAATCCTTCTTTGGAAGGATTATAAAATACCTTCAAGCAATCTAGAATGGATAAAAATTTCCTTCGTTAGGAGAAGCAGATGTAAATCAGATGGCTTTCATCTTTGCTGAGCTGCTGGACTGTGTCTGTAGCTACATCAGGATTGCTGGGCAATCATCTAGAAACGGTGCTGCAAGAAGGTCATAAAGCCGGAGCTGTGTTTATCCCGTCAGAGCAGACAGCCAGAGTGGATCATTAGACTTGCAACTACAAAATGTAGTGAAGCTTCCTTGGAGACTTATCAGTGGCTCTAGATCAGCAGACTGTAAACTGTGCTGAGATGTGAACTCATATAGTAAAGGCATCTTCCCTCAGATAATGGACATGTTAATTTCCTGCCTGCAGAGTTGTCTGTGTCCTGGCCACAACCATTTTGTTTTCAGCAGCGCTGCAGGTTTTCTGAGGATCTGGCTGGTAGTGTGTGTATGAGACAGGGTAGGGAGCCCGCTACGCGTGTCCTGGCAGAACTGCTGTTGTTTCATCTTCACTCCTAGTTGGACTGTGTGCGGGATTTACCCATGGGATGAAAGTGGTAACTGAAGCACCACATCAGTATTTGCTAGGTGTTAAGACATCACTTTTCTGAGAAAATGTATATATGTAAATTAGTAGATTCTAGGAATTCATAAAACTCATCGATTGCATAAATTCATGTTAACTGTTCTGAAGGGTAAGGCTGTGATGTCCAAAGTTCACGTATTCATAGCAGTAGTTTTTAATTCCAGTATTATTGGGGTGAGGTTAACGTTCCTTAGGGAGATCTCTGGTTTCTTAGTTGCATCCAATGAGTTGGAGGTTGGTACAAGTAACACAATGCTGACATTGCTGTAAATTTGCTTCTGCTTTTCCTACAGTAGCTTTTATACTTGCATTCATTGCAGCTCTTTGCAAATTAATGCCAAAAATTCTTATCACATAGAAGTTCTGTAGAGAGACTGCCCTTTTCTGCACAGTGGATTTAAGTAGCTGCACATACAAGATCCTGCGCTGCAGTACCTGCTGTGTAGCTGCAGGGACCACAGTGCAGAATCTTTTTTCTGTTGGTCCATCTCTACAGAATAACTGTGGGGTTTTTTAATTTATTTTTTGTTAGGCTTTCTCTAATCAAGAGGTTCCCCCCCCACAGGGATCTCTCTACTTTTGAGGTAATCTGATCAGAAATTACTGCCATGCATATGGAGACAGTTATTTCCCAGTTCAGCTTCTAAGTGTCCGTATCCCTCCTGGCTTGTATCAGAAACGCCATGACCAGGTCCAGGGAGGTTATTCTCCCTCTGTACTCAGCTCCGGTGAGACTGCTCCTTGAATCTTTTGTTCATTTCTGGGCCCCTCACCACAAGAAGGATGTTGAGGCTCTGGAGCGAGTCCAGAGAAGAGCAGCAAAGCTGGTGAAGGGGCTGGAGAACAGGCCTTATGAGGAGCGACTGAGAGAGCTGGGGGTGTTTAACCTGGAGAAGAGAAGGCTGAGGGGAAACCTCATTGCTCTCTATAACTAACGAGGGGAGGTTGTGGAGAGGAGGGAGCTGGCCCCTTCTCCCAGGTGACAGGGGACAGGACAAGAGGAAATGGCCTCAAGCTCCACCAGGGGAGGTTCAGGCTGGACATTAGGAAAAAATTTTTCACAGAAAGGGTCATTGGGCATTGGCAGAGGCTGCCCAGTGAGGTGGTTGAGTCACCTTCCCTGGAGGTGTTTAAGGGATGAGTGGACGAGGTGCTGAGGGGCATGGTTTAGTGTTTGATAGGAATAGTTGGACTCGATGATCCGGTGGGTCTCTTCCAACCTGGTTATTCTGTTATTCTGTGATTCTGTGATATGCTCCACTTTACTGTGTTGTAGTCAACTGTACCTGTCAATAGTTCAATGGAGCATTGAGTGTAGGCACTGCCCACTTCTTACTGGGAGCTTCTGTTGCAAAACAAGTGAAATTTCATTCTTTCGACTTAATTTTCAACAGGGAAAGCATGTGCATTCATTATGGAAAACTCCAACAAAGCAAACCAGTCTTTAAAAAAATAATTGTACTTGAAAAATGTTAATAATGGTGCTATTAATAAAATACTAAATGTGTCCCTGTTCACTCCACAGTTGTTGCTATATATGACTACACAAAGGACAAAGACGACGAGCTGTCATTTATGGAGGGTGCAATCATTTATGTGATAAAAAAGAACGATGATGGCTGGTATGAAGGAGTTTGCAATCGAGTAACTGGCTTGTTTCCTGGGAATTACGTTGAGTCAATCATGCACTATGCCGATTAAAATCTTTTGCTTTTCGAAGTTGGGTCTTGTATTCAGTCATACCATGATTATTTACAAGAGGAAACTAAAAGCTAACAGAGGTGTCTTAAAATACTTCCAGAAAAAACGTGCCCATTTCTTCAGGCCATACTGTTCAATGGTATGATTGAATGTCCATCGCGCTCAGTCTCTGGAGACAGTATGTCTTAACTGATGGCAATTTGTAAAACAAGCAGCTGTCTGTAACTGGTTATACTTATTTACTTATGCATTGTTAATTTTATGACCAGCCTAAGTATTCTGGGGAACTAGGGTATAATATTTAATGAACCATGATCAGATTGTGCCATTACATTTTTCAGTACAGCATGGTAACTAACACTACGTTAGACTAACATATTAAAATCTGGATGAGAAGTTTAATGTTAGTGCTGGTCATATTAATTTTTGTTTAGACTCTGCTCATTCTTGAACTATATTTGTTTAAAGCATGCATACAAACTTATGTATTGAAATATACTTTTTTAAAAATCCAAGATGCTTCCAATTGTTGTAATCTTTACCTGGAGTATTCTCACTAAAGTCTATTACAATGAGTTGTTCGGGTCTAAGGTGTCCATGTGAATCAAAAGATGGGTGGTCTTATGTACGTGTAATTTGTACCCAAGTTTTTTTATGAGTAAATTTACATTATGACTTTTTCCATTCATAAATATATAAGTGAACCAAAGGTCTTGTCCATTACTTTTTGTTGGTTGGTTTGGCAAAGAAGTTTGGAATGCTAACACAGCAAAATCATGGCAGTGTTCTCTCAGGCAATGTACTAAAAAGCAGATATTTGTAATGTGACTTTATCACTGACTGGGGGCAAATAAATTAGAGATGAAACCTTAATTACACAGTTATACATACTCTTAAATGTTCTTTTCTTCCTAAACTAATCTTAGCAAGGATTCTTGATTGAATCTTGGTACACAGATGCAGTAAGTTAGACATTATCTGTAACTGATGTTTCTCAGTAGATGGGAATGGTTGGACTCGATGATCTAAGAGGTCTTTTCCAACCTAGTGATCCTGTGATTCTATGAATTATTCTGTGTCCAGCCTGGCCAAGAGGGCAGGCATGTCTCAAGCTAGGATGGGGGGGAACAGGCACAGCAGAAACTTAGCTATGGTGTTGAGGTATCACAGGCCAAGATAAGTTAGAGATGTACTTCCCTGTTCTACCAATTCTGTGGCTTAAATAATGTGAAAAGGAATGTGGTAGTACTGGATAATTACTGCAAGGGGAATGTGCCTGGGACTTTAAAGGAGACTTGTAGGAGGGTACTGAATACAGTGTGTAAATGACAGAAGGTGATGGGGTTGAAGCTTTGGCTGCTGAATCATTCTGGCTTTGGTGTGAGCTAGGAATCCCGAGCCTTTCATTTTCTTAACTGTAGCCATCTCAAATTCTGCATCTTGTTAAGAGCTAGCAAGCAAGGGCATACTTGTATTTCATTATGAATGGGAAAACTTCTCATCGGTGTATGTAACCACTTAAAGTCCTACATATAGTCTTCTAGTGGTAATATACTGATTTCTGTATATACTATTCCAGGTATTTCTGTAGTTTAACAGACAGAAAGCATTCAAACCATCTCTCTTTGCAGGAGTTTACCAGACAGTAACACACATGCTCTGTTTTATTAGTATGAACAAGTGAAATTTGGAACAACTGTAGTTCTTATACACTGATTTATATTTATTCTCATAGTGGCCTTTATGCATCAACATGTAAACATCTTCCCCACAATTAGTAGCCCCCACTGAAACAACGGTACAGCACTATTTGATTTGCTCTGAATTGTATCACTTCCCACGATAAAACACCTTAAACTTTTGTTTTTTAAAAAAAGTAGAACTTTCAAAAAAAAAAATTTTAAAAAAATAATTTTTGGTAGCCTTTGTTGGAAGCAAATGACTTGAAGCAACTTTAGGCACAGTCTGGTAAGTAGCTGCCAGAAGGAGTGGAAGGAGTTCTCTCACTTGTCTCGCGTGAGTACCATCTCGGTCAGCTGAATGAGGGCTTCCCTTTCAGGAGACGGCCGCAGTTTGCTGATCTCTCGTGTAGCTTCATGGCAGTAGCGCTGGGCGAGGTAGGTAGTTTGCTGCACACCATCACTCTTTTGTAAGAAGACAGTGAAAGGTAATGGATTACTGGTCAGCCTCCCTCCTGCCTTTTACCTCTTCCAGTTATGGGGGGGAAGTTCTAAGGTCACAAAGTACCCTGAACCTTTAATTTATATTCTGAAGGGGGGAAGGAATACGATCCTCCTCCCTAAAGCTTCAAAATATTAAATTCCGTCCACACTAAACTCGGGTATACTTACAAAATGACACTGATGACACTGGTGTTACTAACATACTATTCAGAAACTAATAGTTTCACCCATTCCCTCCTCCCTTATATAAAGACATACAAAAAACCATGCTTTGCTAAAAAAAAAGGTATTAATTTTGCACAATTATTCTCTCTCTTCTGAGCCATTGTCAATTAAAACTGATACAGAGTGTCCACTGCAGTTACAAGACAGACTGGTAATTATGTATTGCTCACACCAGTTGTTGGATACAGCTACACTTCAGCTAAGAGAACTGAGTTCATGCATGAGCTTTTTACTTTTTTGTGTGAATTTTTATGCTATTGGAAGAAAACTAAAAAAAAAAAAAAACAAACAAAAGGGAAAAACCCCAACCCTCTTCATTATGTTGCACTTCTGCTAAACCCACTGCCAATAAGGGAGCAGAAGAGTACTAACTTGGTCTTGTACGTAGCCTGCTCAACATGTATTTGAAACCACAGCCCTGCTATTTTACTTCAGAGGCAATGACTTTCAGATTGACTTCAGTGGGAACAGTACTTCAGGAATCAAACATTTGGTATTGGTCCTACCTGCAACACATATTTCCGAGCACGTTCAACGTCTCCTGGCTTACTGAATCGTCTCATTATCATAGCATTCATTTCTGGAAACTAAGCACAAAGGCAAAAGGGTTTGTACTGCTTATGAGGAATTTTCCGTGTAGCTGCTTGCCATGCCAAGGTCAAAAAGAACCCCAAGTACAGACCTCTCTCCCTGCCCTTGTTGTTGCTACAGGTTAAAACCTGAGATCTGCATAGGACTGGCAGTGTAGCAAAGCCTGAGCATTAAAGCTTAAACTGGCTGGCTCTGTTGGCTGTAGCCAGCTGGTAGCAAAGTTTGGCACCTACTGTTCCATCATGCTAGGTGGATGACGCAGTGTGGTAATTTCTGATGTGGCTACTTCCAGGTATAGAATCTGGTTCAGGTGTTCTTAGACCACAAGTGATTGTTACTGTTGAGTCACCTAGAAGCAGCACCTCTTCCCCAAATGTATGACAGATCGCAGGAGGTTTGCTGTATCTACATTGCACAGTTCAACCCCAAAAACCCTTCATGATACCTTTGACTGTTATGTCCGCTTACACTGCCCATTGCTCTATTTATACACACAAGCTCAGTCTATGGAAAGCTCATTATAAGAGAAAAATGACAACTACAATGTATTTCATTTTCAATCACGTAGAATTTGTAGTTGGTATCACACACTTGATTCCTTACAAAGCAGGTAGATAACAGGTCAGTTCTATCACTGCATCACTCATCAAAACATGCAGGCACTTCAGTCAGTCATAATAGCCAAACAAAAGCCACAACTCAAGGCAGCTACTCTGCAGAGGAATTATTTTTAAAGGAAAGAGGTGTTGGTTCACCTTGTCTGGAAGGGTTATAGTCAAACCAAGATTACTTTATTGCCATACACTTCTAAACACAGATCTATTCTGCTTGCAGCCTTTGGTCCTGAAACTGTTATTCTCTAAACTTGTTGGGGAACAAAAAAGAAGCATCGCTCTTTGTTGTGACATTTCCCTGTTACTCATAGGTAGTCATTTAGGAAGATACATTTAAAAGTTTATTGGTGACTCACGCTTGGCTTTCTCTAGATTCTAACTTCTTTCCAGGTAATGACAATTTAATTGCAATTTTTATATAATCCATTTTCATATTTACAACTATATAGGATGCATATATTTTCACTTTTTATATTTAAGTACTAAAGGATATAAAAATCCCCAAATCTGTAATGCAAAGCTGTTATTAGCAGTTTTGCAGATTTAATGGGCAATATGTAAGCATTTGACAGGAGTGCTCATTATAAAAAGAAACTCTCATTCTTCCACTATATTAGTTTAGGAGTGACTTTAGCCATGGAGCGTATACTACTGTATTTCTTTGAAAAAATAATTGCGTTGGTTGGTTGTTTTACTGAATGAGCTAACTAAATACTGAACAAATTGGTCTCACATCCAGCTCAACATTTTTTGTATAAAGGCCTCTGCGTAATATTCTGATGCATAAAGATATTATTTCAGTTGGAGGAAAGAGAACAAGAAAAGGCGGCTATGACTGAAGATCATTCAGAACACACAGAACTCAAGTATGTTTGTCAAGAAGGCAGCATGAGGATTACCATGTACATCAAAGGCTCTGCAGGACAGCAATAGTACTAACTGCAAGAGAAGAGACAGCCAATAAACTAAGCATTCCACTTTGGACCGTCTTCAAGCCCTAGCCCAGGAATTTTTTTCTTGGATACAAATAGATGAAACATCTTTTAGCAGCAGCACAATTCAGCATCCGTTGAAGCTCCCAACTTTCTAAGTGCTTATACTTTGTTTATCTATCACTTAAGTCTGTAGTACTGTTCTTTCAGTTTCTTGAAAACAGCAGGAAATTTTCAGCAAAGCCGCCTTCCAGTTAATGCGGAAAACTTTGCAAGATGGTCAAGTTATCTTTTAATACAAAAACACACGCTTCATGTCCATCAAAACATATAGAGGAGTGGGGGAAAAAAACCATGACCTACAAAGAACAAGTAAGATTATAAAACAGAACTGACAGATTCTGTTTCAATTCTGTTTCATTGCACTTCCATATTATGAAGTTACTTATCTTATACAGCTAATTAAATGATACACGAAGCTGAAAGTCAGGGACAACCAACCCAAACAAATGAGTAAAACACATTTTTAATTTAAAAATTGGAATATTCAACACCACAAGACAATCGGTGTCACCATTCTCTGCCAAAATTGGAGTACTTGCAGCACATCCCCGTTTCTCTCTACAAGCAGCTTTAACACAAACAAACCATTTCACAACTGCACCCTCTTTCTGAACAGAAGTCCCTCACTGTTCTGTACAGAACTTCAGTTGCTGGTGACTAACAACATCCTGCTGCTTATCAACAAATTCAGAAATAATGATTCAAGTACAAGTCTGTGAATCCCCCAGACAAGTCTGTGGGGAGGAACTGAGAACATGGAGGAGGTTGTTCTCAGCACACATTCGTCTGCGTTCCTAAGTGGGTGATACTCTCTGCCTTCCTGTCTCCTCCAAGACACACGTCCTTTTAAATGCCCGATGGATGAGAAAACACACACACATATATTCCACCTTTTCCCACCCCAAGGCCCTTTAAAAAAGAAGGAAGTAAATGTCATCAAGTTCTATTTTTTTAAAATGATTTAAAACTTTTCCCACGACAAGCTCACAGCAATTCCAATTCCTACAGCTCTACTGGAACTAGTTGCCCAAGTTTTCCTAGCGCACTGTGAAGTTTAGTAGGAAGGACTGCTTTCCAAGTCCCAAATCTTCTTTCCTCAGGTGAACCAGAAGCTTGAGCAAGGTGCATTAAACCAGCTTCTTCCCCTTTTATGGATTAGCACCAATTTTAATGTTGCTTTAGGTGTTGCTGGCACTTCTCTTTTCCTTGTACTCCTCTAAATCATTTTTAGGCCACTAAAAATCTTGACCAATTTTAAGCTTACGTTACTTATGATATAATCCTTTCATACAAACTACTATTACATTTACCTTTAAAAGGAAAAGCTTCCCATGTTTGAAACTGGGTAAGACTCGGTGACAGATGAAGAAACCAAATCCAGCAGAGGTGCCCACCTAAAAGCTAGGCAGAGATTTATGTTCCTGGTTCCAGAATGGATAAAAAGCCCAGAAGTCAGCAAAAAACCTACATACAGTGTCAAGCCTGGGAGAACAAGATGTCTCTGGGAATAACACAAGCAAGAAGCTACTCAGAAATAACCTGCAAGAAACATAAAAACTCTGCGATACCTTCCCTTTTGAGAAGGTTAAACACTTGAACTGGGGCAGTAACAGAAAAATCTGCTTTTGATACAAGGGCTTAATGGTAAGAAGGGCTGTGTAGGAAGGTGTTTGTCAATCTGAAAGAGAATGCCTGTGCACTCTAAATCCAGCTGATCTTGAACACATCAATTTTTCACACGTGCCCAGGCCATGCTCATCACTTATGCTCATCACTTATGCTCTAGACTTGATGTGTTCAAGCTGGACCTCTGTGTGCTGTGAAGAGCCGCGTTCACCTTTTGTTTTGGGGAAACAGATTCCTATTGACTTACTTGTCGACAAGCAAACAATACAGGGCCTGTAGCTAATCCAAGCTTGAGATCTGCTGCTGTTGGTTTCCCTAGATGATCGGCACATGATGTAAAATCCAGCACATCATCTATGAGCTGGAAAAAGACAAACATACACATTATTTTAAAACTTAATTTTTTTAAAGAAACCAAAACCCTAAATACAGCATAATCCTTGTTAGGAGAAGATTTATAGAAAGGATTAAGGCAGCCCGCTTTGATTTCTAAGGCAATTTGGAGAAGTTTGGATTCCCTTTAGTTCAACAAAAGCACTACCTGAAAAGCTATGCCGACATTTTTTCCATACTGGTATGCAATCTCATGAACTTTGGGATCAGGACAGCCTAGAATTGAAACCTGAAAAGAAAAAGCAAACCAGCTTCAGTTAGCATCCATGTTTAGTCTCTGACCATAGGTGTGACACAGCAAGCACAGACAGTAGTGATCTGGGAAAGGAAAAAAGGCTGACTCAGTAGAACACTCTTGCTTATCTCTGTTCATGGATACAGACGAACAGCTAAGCTTATTAGAAAACAAGGCTGAAGAGCAGGGCAGTATTAAAAATATATTCAAGTCCGGAAAGAGATTAGCTTTATTAAATATTCATCAGACTTAGAAATTATAATGCAAGGATGAATACAGGAAATGTGGATGCATTGCACACACAGGTTGGTAGTCATATAAAGTCCAGTAACAGGGGAATTCAATTTATTACCTATATAAAGCAGCAAGGGGATAATTTGAGGTCAGACAACAGATAAATAAACATTACATGCCTCATAAAATATCCACAAAACTGGATGTGTTGTACCCAGTATAGGAGGGACAGCTGAGATAAGGAAGAGTATGTTTAAGGGTGATGTTAACTATAACTGAACTGCTGAGAAGGATGAGCTGACTACGTGGTGGACAAAGGCATCAAGGAATAATTAGTGGCAAAGAAGAGGCAGTGAATGAAGAAAGTACACCACACCAGACAACAGTATCCCTAAACAGAGATAAACAAATTTTAACTGAGTACAGATAAAGGAATCAACTACTTAAGAGACAGAAGTTTTGCTGAAGTAACTTCACAAAGCTAAAATACTAATATTTGAGAATTAATATATTGTCTCAAAGTAAGGGCACTTATGGTTTTACATTTATGTATTGGTTATACACTCTGCAAAATAAGGTTGGTTATATTTAAATACTCAGGTTTATTTTAGCCTTCAATAAAGCAGTTAAGAAGAGGTGGCAAAAATCTCTCCTAGCCTACTGCAGACATTCCAAATCTGCTCTGACTAACGGAAGGAATGAAGATACCTTTTACTTAATCTAAGACTAAAAATACATGCTAGGAAAACCACAACATAAAAATGTGTGTGTGCGCACACACATACACACACATATTTATATATATAAGAATTCCTCTTTAAGACTATGTAAGGTAAGATCATTAAGGAAAAAAAAAAAAGCCAACCCCCAAAAACAACTCTAAACTAAAAGCGAGTCCAGTAGTATCTTTGAAGGCAAACATGAAGATGGAACTAAGAAGCAACATTATAGCCTAATAAATGCACTGCAGCTTACACAAGATTAGCGACTCGTGCATCAGTGCATTTTGTAACTGAGCATCAGAACACTTCCTAGTCACAACCTGCATCTGTGGGTAATAGCTGAAACCCATCTGGATGCCCAAGATATTAACAGCATCTCACATTTCCCAATTTTATTTGAAAGAGGGGGATAGTATAGCAGGAAAACAATGCTACTTATGTCTAATTGTACAAAATCCTGAAGACCATTGAAACAGTGTGACCTGCAAATATGAGATACTTAAATAGGTACTGCTAGGGACTATCAAACGAGAACATTTTGCTATTTTATCCTCCTTTTGATGTTTGTCTTGTAAATAGCAGTTTCTGCCCCGAAGAGCTAACATCCTCTACAGCTGTACCATGCCTAGCAAACTTTAGGTTGCTTCTGTAATATAAATCGAATATCAACAAAGCAAGGGACTGCATCAACCCTGTTTCAATGAAATCTTTATCTACCACTGCATTTCCTGTAAAGAATGAAAATATGGAATTGAGTAGAACAGTGACAAAATCCTGACTAACGGCAAAGGAGCAGAGCAGGCACAAGATGGTAGGTGGAATTGCTATGTACAGAGCAGAGCTTTCTCCTTTAATCTGAAAGGTAAGAGCAGAGCTGTCTGTGTAGGTGGGCAGCTTTCTGGGGGCACAGCCATTACCTGTATAAAGGATCACAGCAGTGGATGTACTTTCAAAAACCAGAAGCGCGAGTTACAGAAAGTAACACAAGCAAAATTCACAATGCAAAATTAATTCTTGCACCTTTGCAAGAGAAGACCTTCATAACAACTGCTCAGGTTATGAATGGACATTTCTGAAGATAAAATTAATTCCAAAATCCAGGAGACTGATATGCCTATCACACCTCAAGTGAGCAACTTTCTGACCAGGACATCATGAACCTGCACCACGACTGAATCTCATCAAACAGGGAATTCCTTCAGGAGTCAATTTCTCAATTGCTCTTGTGGATTATTGCCCCCATCTGGACACTCAGCGGGGTGCGGGCAGGCAGCCCTGTCTCAGCCAGCCCATCACCCTGAGACTGCAGAAGTTTAACTCAAGATAACTGGGATAACAGCATGCATTTACAAATACAAATCACAGTGTCAATATTAATGATACATGTTTAAACGATAAAGCCCTCTGAAAGCATCCTATAGCTGCCCTGATATGACTACTGGATTCCAAATTTAATCTTGCCAGAATTCAGCCTTGTCCTCTGCTAAATCCTGATAAAAAACCCCTTCCTAATACCAAGTGGAACAAATTCTTGAAAAAGGTACTTTGAATTCCATAAAGCAAGCCAATCTGCATGGCATGATTTCAAGCACACTTTTTAAAACAAAAAATTGTTTCTATTATTCAATGTTACATGAGAAGCTAAAAACCAATTTTGCCTCTTTACTGAATTTCACATCCATAAAATATTCTGTCACCGGCTCTGGGTATATGCATCCTGCACTATAATTCATCATGTTGGAATACAGCAACTGGAGCTGAAAGCACTTGCACATCTATATGAGTGCCCAATAGGTCAGAAAGGAAAACCTGCTGCTGGGCAGGGATATGCTTGTATAAACAGTACAAGTGATGTTTGCTCTCACGTTCCTACATTTGTAGACCCTATGAAAGGAAAAGGCTTTAAAATCTTTCCCTTTTACAGCCTTTCTCCTCCATAACCATCTCCTGAAGCAGTCAGGATCCTGCATTCTCATTCATGACTCATCTGCCTCAGGTTTTCAAGACAGGAGCATTGTTTCTCTTTCCAGTAGAATCAGAATAGTTTAGGTTGGAAGGTCAGTCTAGATTTTGGTAGAGAAGATTTGGTCCAGTCATCTGCTTCAAACAAAGCTTACTTCACAACTGGATCAGGTTGCTTAGGGCTGTATCTAGCCGAGTTCTAAGCATCCCCAAGGATGAAGATCACACACCCTGTCTGGCTAACCTGTTTCAGCATTTGACCAACCTCAAGGAGAAATTTTTCCTAATAGCTAGTTGAACTTTTCCACAGTACAACTTGTCTTTTCACTGCACATCTCTCCATCCTCTCTATGCCTTCCTAGTACCTAGCTGGATAAAGCAAGAGGATTCCCTCTTAGCCTTCTCCACTCCACTCCAGACTAAAATCAGCTCTTGCCTCATCATCTGCTCTAGCCCCCAGCCAACGCAGTCCCTCACTGAAATCACTCCACAATGTGAACGTATGACTCGTACAGGAGAGCCAAGCCCGAGGTCTCATGTGTGTCGAATGGAGGAAATCGGTCACCTCCCTTGATGTGCTGCTGTGCTCACGGTGATGCAGCCCAGTATGCGCTTATCCTTCACCACAGCAGCGCATGCCACTGACTTTTCCTCCAGGCTCTCCAAAGCCTTTTTGGTGACTACTCTTGGGAAGGGGGTTATGAAGGTGGGAGAGGAAGATACTCACTCCTCCACAGCTGATGACTATCTTGCCCTGAGTCTCCATTTTCATGCATTTGACCCTTGTGCAAGTAATTAATATTTTAACATGCTAACCAAATATTTGTTTATGAAGAATTGTACTTTTACAGAAGCAAAGATCACCTGCCTGGATACTGTCATATATTTATGCTGATCTCTTTCATAGCAAACACTATGAAGAAGAAATGCCCCAAAAAGAGTTACTGTATTTTAAATAAGAAATAAGGAAACTTACTGGCTGACCACAATGTCTTATGCTACTGATGCTATTCTCCTACACTGGACTTTATTGTGGTCTGTGTGCCCAGCTGTTCCACTCAGTTCCACACCCTAACAGGTTTTTATGATGAAGCCCTTGTGCACACATCAAAGTACAAACTAGTTAAGGCAGGAGCTCACAGGGAGATCCAAAGCTGCAGACTATTCCTTTCCTTCAATCCCTAAGGCAGACCTACTATACACAGCCTCGCCTTACTCGAGAAGTCTTCATGGTTTCTCCTAGCAGAGAAATCAAGACTCTCCAGTGCAACTTTACACTTATCTCAAAACAAGCATGATTTAATGCCTCTTCTAAAAGTTTGCTGTCCAAAATATAAATAGCTTTATGAGGTTTAGGAATTCCTGTTACAATAGGATAAGAAAACAAAGATGGAAAGAGAACCTGCTCAGCTTATTTTGCTATCTCCAGCTTGACTGATGACTAATAGAAATTCCACTTCAGCTTCTTTGTTTCTGGACTCTTGAACCAAAGTTACCTCTCATGCTTTTCTGAAAAATGCCTTTCAGTAAGTAAGGCTTCAATGACCCTCTGGGCCCTCCGCCACCATTTCCCTTTGCAATGTATTACTTTGACTACGACTTTGGTAACATTGCCCCACACAGAACTATTGTAGAAATAAACTGGAGACTGAGATGGCTCTAACATCTGTTAGAGTTCTCTTAACCGTTCTGTGCATAAACAAAAAGATTTTTGGTAACTTAAAGGACTTTTGATTGAAATGCAGTAATACTTTGGTGTTGCAGAAGATACCTAACATAGCAGCTAGACCAGTGCTGACAGACCATCTGTTACCTTGTTTAGTCATTTTTCCAGGAATACTCTACTCTTCCACCTCTAAGGCATGACAGTAGAATTCTAAGATGCGACCTGAACTTGTTTGACATCTTCTTTCCAGGTAATATATTTCTCTTATTTATGCGTAGAAACAAATCACTCTTTCCCTGTCACTAACAGGAACTGAACTGCTTCTAATGACACAGTAGCCCAGTTACAACTCATGTTCTGAAACCAAATAATCTCTCCTTAGCTTTGTCCCTGGAAACACGATATGAATACTTGGTTCCTCAGCTGAATTTCCTTTCAGGCTAGAACTGATGATTCTGCTTATCATTTTTGCTACAGAAACAGAACTCCCTTCTGATTCAATCCTTTTCCTAGGTAGCCAAAACCATCTAAACAAAAAATCCCAACATCCTACCTCCAAAAAACCCAAATCCCAAATAAAAATATTCCCCTTTTTACTGCTATCAACGGAGTTCTCCTACTCCATGCAGAAAGAAATT
This sequence comes from Clamator glandarius, assembly GCA_033459285.1. Lineage (NCBI taxonomy): Eukaryota > Metazoa > Chordata > Aves > Cuculiformes > Cuculidae > Clamator > Clamator glandarius. The sequence continues at coordinate 630,500 of JAUNZM010000475.1, read as the reverse complement.
GAGGGAGACATATATATACACATATATATATATACACACACACGTCATTGCTACTGTGTGCTGTATGTATGATGTTGTCATAAAGACAGACCTCTGTCTCATTTTTCTTTTATAACACAAATTATACTGCATATGAAATTCCATGTGTTTGGCAATCGAACAACTTGGAACAACCACTAGAATAAAAGCAGCCTAACAACCCCTTCACCAGCATCACAGCCACAGTGAGAAGGAAAGCACTTAAATCCTTAACTCTTTCCAGTTATGAAAAAAAGCTCAAAATAGCACATTTGTAAGAATTCACCCAGTGGGAAGGTGATTTCTTTTTCTTTCTGTGAATACTCTTTTAGGAAGACTGTAGAAGTGAGTATGTATGTTTTTACAGGGGTAGCTGAATACCCCTTACTAGTCCAATTGCCCACTTAATACTAATGAAGATTTGCAAAGCAAAATTCTTGCCAGGGTCATTTTGCCATAAATATGAGCAATCCAAAAGACTTAATTTCTTTCCTTCAACTAGAATGAAAGATATTTTCCCTGCCCACAAAATCTGTCTCTCTCATTCTATATGATCCTTTTCATTTACACAATTTTCAACTGCCATCAAATGCACAAGTGTACCAGTTCTCTGAGAACAAAGGAAAATGACTAACACAGATTTTTAGTCTAATTTTCTTGAAATTCCTCTTGCTATAGCAGACACCAGCTACACTGCCTTCAATCATAAAAAAAAAGAAATCATAAGTCTTTTTTGGGGTGCGATTACTGCTCACCTTCTCTGTTTTCTGCACTAAATTTTTTTTTCAAATAAGAAAATCATCTTTAATGAGATCTTTTTGTAATGAAGTAACAGAAATTAGTGACAGGCAGGGCTGTATACAGCAATTGATAATGAAAAAACAAATCAAGAAGTAGATGCTTCTGTTCTTCTACAATGTAATGTAGAATATACACCATTAGTTGTTTCCTCCTACTGTTATCACTTTATGTCCCAGCTGGCACCAGTGAGTGGGACCAGATGTCAAAGACGACTTAAAGTCTAAGCTCAAGAATTATCAATTGAGATTAAAAACACTGTCTCAAAGTTGCAGAATTTCATAAATTAAAGGCTACCAGTGTGAACCTTATTCTGATTCAAGTGAAGATATCAATAAATTTATGTATGAATACAAAACAGAAAAGAGAGTGAAAACCCATATTGGAGGCTACACAGCTGAACTGTGATAAAATGCATAAGCACAAACCCGTTCCCATTCCGACAGAATACCATTTAAAAGGTTTGATTTGGAAGGTCTCCAGAGGAAACAGCAATAAATAGGAGTTTAGCTGTGAAGCTTACAGTGTGGTATGTTAACTTTAGAAGAGACAGACGTACATACTGCTTTACAACTGTTTGCTATAAGACTCGCAGTCTTCTTAAAAGTCTTCTCGAGGTAGTGAGCAAATCTCTCATTCTCATTTTCCTTGGAACCCAGCTGGAGGAATTCACCTAAAAAGATGCACAGATGGAGTTTTTATTTGTGGGTTTACTGCTTAGGCAAGCAAATCTGAAGATAAAAACAGAAAAAGACCTTACCACGCACCAGATCTTCAATCACCTGAGTTAGAACAGAGATGATAGTAGTGTTTCCAATTCGTGCTAAAGCTACGGATGCAGCTGAGAGGATGAAGTCACCAGCTAGAACAGCCTAAGAAATAAAAAAAATTGATCTTTTAAGTATTTTCCTGTAAGTGTTAGTACAAACAATGCAATTTCCTTTATCTGCAGGTCTGTTGACATCACATTCTTACATAAAGCCCACATATCTCATTGTATCAGAGAGAAAACACAAGATAACAAAATATTAAAATAGGAAGCATTTTTTAATCCCTATGTTTCAGTGCTGTTTATATTTTTCCACATAAGCAATGTCCTCCCTGTATGCAATATCTGAATACATGTTTGCCTACAAAGTTATTTGGAACATTACTTCTCTGTTTACCATTCTGCTGTGACTGGTATGCCATGGCAGCTCCGAATTGCCAGAACAAGTTCTGATGCGTCAGCATGTACTTCTTTCCTTGCATTTTCTGATTGAGACCTTCCTCTTAATGCTCTATGGTAGAAATACCTCTCAAAAAATCAAAAACATCTTCATGCTGACTGAAAACCTTTTCACATTTACTACAGAATCAGGGTAGCCTACAGCATTTTGGATGATGTACAAGTTCAAAGAATTCCAACAGCGCTGCAGAGAATGGCACAGGGAATATAAAATCAGCAAGAATTACAATACTATCATACACTGTCTAATGCTTCCAACAGTTCAGAAAAGGAAGACATATCTGTCTTACCCACAAATTCTGCAGACCTCTTCAGACTTTTTCTAGCATATCCCAAGACTGTGGCTAAGGTCAGTGATGTCCAAGAGCCCTAGGTATTTCTGCTCTGTCAAAACTCAAAGGCCAGCCTTGCACATAATAGCAAACTCACCTTCCTCTCTCCCCAGATTTGATTGACTGTCATTTTTCCTCTGCGAGAATTTGCATCATCAATAACATCATCATGAACTAGGCTAGCTGTGTGGATCATCTCTGCAATTATGGCCACAGAGCGCTGGTTTGCTTGCACCTCCCTAAAAAAAAAAAAAACGAAGGCAAGAACTATCAAATAATTAAATCAATTATATATGCTGCAATACATGAAGAGAAATCTCCACTGAGAACAAACAAAAACTGTTTTTCTGAAAACAGCTGTTGCAGCTTTTCCATGGTCTGAACCCCATTTTTCAAACCTGGAATTAGGAAGATGAGAAAGTAAAATCACATTAGTACAGTAAGTGCAGTAAGTTCCATCATTAGCAGGCCCGTTTCTGCCTTGCTGCATTAACAGCACTGCAAAACTCCTGAGTTATTGACTGCAATTGCTCTAAAACCAGACTGCAATAAATAGCACAGCATCAAGGATGCTTCGTTCCAAGGAGATGAAAATCTGGGAAATGGCAGAGAAAAGAATGTCAGGTGGTTTTGTAGAAGTGTTTTAAGTTTTCCTTACCCCTGTGTTGCTCCACCTCTAAAATACGCATCACAAACTCTCCAAACCTGGCTAACACTACTAACCAGCAAGCTGTAGAAATCAGCAGGCACATAACCTGTATGCTACATTTGAAAGATAAAGGATAAGACCCATGAGTTCTATTTTATCTGATTACATTAGGAGGTTCTTCAAAAGCCTGAGGAATTAACTGGAATTATACTGGAATCACTTCAGGACTGTAAACAGTAGCTACCTAACAATTACTGAAATTCAGCCTTTGTGAGGATCCAACACTGATGATTCAAGTCTCAGTAGTTCACATCTACTTTACTTTTCAAACTATGTGAAAAGAAGGTAATAGAAGGCACAGAAACAATCATCTAGGGATCAAGGCTGACAAAATGAACGTCAAAGAGTCAACACCTAGCTCACACAAAAGGACCATCTACCCTTGTACCAAACTGCCACTGCTTTGTTCTAGGATCTTTTTCTCTTTTGCTACCTCTTCTCATCATGGGTTGCAGGCAGAATCCGAGAAATGGCATCCCAATGAGCCTTGCCTTCTCGCTGAAACAAGCCCACATGGACATTAAAAAAATCCCAACACACCCAGCAAAAGAAAAAAAAAAAAACCCAAACAAACAACTGAGAAAAAACACCAACAAAATTAAACATTACTTGTGATAAGTAGATACCTTACTTCTGATACACAGATAAAGTGAATCACACTATTTTCCAGGAGAAGAGAAAAAGAACTGCGAGAAACAGAAGATGATCATTCCAGCTCAGCTGAAGGGAATTTAAAATCTTTTTGCATTGCCTATGGCTATTAAAATCTTGTGATTCATCACAAAATGAAAGAACATTTTGCAGTCTGCTGACATAACACTGTGTTCTGACACCTACCTCTACACAGAAATCTGCACTGCTGTCAGTGGGAGTTCTACATCCTGAACAATGGCAGGATGTGTGGCTCATACCTTGTGAAAATGTCTTTTGAACAACAGAAAATAAGAGCTGGAAACCTTCACCATTGTTTGAAGGTAAGTTTTAGTGTGGACTAGCAATTTAGTCAAATGATAGTTCACTCAAAGTGGCTTTCAAAAATAAGCTATTGTTACTAAGTAGGAGAACTTACCTTCAAAAAACTGTAAAGGTCTCCAGGCTCTTTCATGCACTGGTCTCCTTTTGGGGACTCCCTTTTTCATTAATTATGTCAGCAGACTGGACTTCCTGCTGGGAAGTAGCAGTAAATGGCTCACCAACACAACAAAATGTTTCAGTAGTATGAAGACAGCACAAGGACAGACATTTCAAAAGCAAGTTTTGAAAAGTTCTGCATTATAGTGCATTTCATCTCTGACAATGACTAAAAATGGCTTAGGATTGTTCATGCTTCATGTGTCTGGTTTCCAGATTGTTATACCAAATCTGATGATTTAACCTGATGGGTTTTGTTAAGCTACTGTTTCTGCAAGGTCTCAAGCAAAGTTCTTCCCACTGCTGGCCAAAACAAATTGTAGTACTTTCCTACAAACATTGTGAGGGAAATTCTAAATCAGAGCATGCCTGTTTCATGGGAAAACACATAAGAAGTAGGATCCTTCTCATTCCCTGCCTTTTTTCATATTGCTTCACCTGCAAAACAAAAGCAAAAAGTAGCAGTAACTCAAGTCAACCAAAAACTGGGTCCCTACAGTATGGGGAAAGATGCCATTTTTAGGTCATTCTCAAAGTAAAAGCACCCCGAGATTTACACAAAATTCGTATGCAACTGTAAGTTTGCCTTTTTACACATGCATTATATTCATTCTTAAGTCCTAGTCGTGTTCTGGTTTTCAGTAGGACCTACTGCTCGATTCCTGTGATAAGCTTTTATAGACCTACAGTACTCTGAAGTCTTTTCCGTTACAGAACTTATTTCATGTACATTGAACAAGACCAAGGCTGATCTTACAGGTTACGCCACCCCACCTCTTCCTCCAAATATCTCTCCAAAACAGAAAGTGGGGGGAGAGAACTTAAAACAACACAAACCAGCATTTACAGTTTGCAGCAAAAAGCTTTGCAGTGTGTTTGCCCGTAAGTACTTAAATATTGCCAGGTTAAAGACAGGAAACGTACAAAAGATCTTGCAAAACGTGTTTTGACCACACTCCTCAAAGTACATTTTTGCTGTTAAGTTTCTGGGGCTGAACGAAAGGAACATTTCAGAAACACAGGCTCTGACACAGAAGGGCACTGCAAACCAGAGGGAGCATAGAGAATGCATGAACACAGGAGCAAATTACAGCAGAAAGACAGAGTACAGTACAGGCATCTGACAACTATGGGTTGGAGGAGTGAAAAAAAAAAAGAGCACCAAGGTTGCTGGTAGGTCCTCATATCTTTAGGAAATATTATTCTATGGAGTTTAGCCAGGTCATTGTATTTAAGTATTTCTTGCAATATTCTCATGGATTTATTTCCCTCCCCACTCATCATAGAATGGGTTGGGTTGGAAGGGACATTTAAAGGTCATCACTTCAACCCCGCCTGCAGTGAGCAGGGACATCTTCAACTCTATCAGGTCACTCAGAGCCCCATCCAACTCAAGTCTGAATGTTTCCAGGGATGGGGCATCTCCCATCTCTCTGGGCAACCTGTGCCAGTTATTTCATCACCTCTTTCAGTTTAAAACCATTATCCCACAGCCTATCGCAACAAGCCCTGCTAAAATACCTGTCCCCAGCTTTCTTCTAGGCCCCTTTTACTGAAAGGCCACAATAAGGTCTCCCCAGAACCTTCACTTCTCCAGGCTGAACAACCTCACCTCTCTCAGCCTTCCCTCACAGAAGTGTTCTATCCCTCTGATCACTTTTACTATTATTCCATCTGACAATCAGTCCTGCTAGCTGATGAGCAAAGACTCTCTTCGCCCTTTGAGAAAGATGAATCTCACCAGGTGCCAGTAAGCCTGGCACCATGCAGGCCATCCCATTACCAAACTCCCCAAAATGGTGGTGGCGACACCAGCCACAGACACAGGTATGACCAGACTGGGTCCACCTGTTTCTTCAAATGTTGCTGCCCACAACTGGAAGGACCGAAGAAAAAATAACCTCTGCTCCGTATCCCCTTATGAACTGTTTCAAGTCCCTGAAGTCTCTTTTGATCACCTTTGGACTATGTGTCATGGGAAAGCAGTAACAGGCAATAATAGTTCGAGGGCCATACCAGGCTAAGAGTTTCCTAGTGATGTTCTTAACCCAGGCCCCAGGGAGGCAGCAGACTTCCCCTAGAGGAGGGTCTGTCTGGCATACTGGACCTTCTATTCCCCTCAGAAGAGAGTCACCTACAAATATAACCTGTCTTTTCTTCCTTGTGGAGGTGGTAATGATAAAAATCTTTCATGCTCACTATTTCCTTTACTGGGATGTCTCTGTACTCCTTTGGCCTTTTTTTTATTTGTTTGTCTCTCTCATTTTGGTTCCAGAAATAGAAATAAAAACTCCTATTTGCAAACACCTCTGGAAAATACACCCTGAACAGAGACGTTAGGTCCAGTGAGGCTAAGTGATAATTCTGTGAAATTCTGCACACAGATTTGTGAAGAAATGCCCAAGGATGTGTGAAATTGAGGGTCTGCATGGCTTCAGCTTAAACTCTTTACAGTTCTCACTTTTGCACAAAGGTAAGTTGTTATCATTAAATAAAAAGCCATTGCCCAAGGGACCTATGGACTCAAGACTGGACTTCTGACACTTGGATCTTTAAAGGAAAAAAAACAACATACCAGCATGGAAGATTCTGGATGTTTCACACACTTATCATTTCGATAACAGTCCAAATTCTTTATAAAACTGCCATTCTCCTTGTTATGACTACAATGAAGTGACCTCACTCTAGAACAACGGTTGACCCGCAGAGGGTATTCTAAATGCCTAGCCCTCCTCAAATCTATACACAAAGGATCATGTCACCTAACCTGTAAGCAAAACCATCTGAGTGTTCCCCTCCTTTCACCTGAGTAGTCGCAGCTATTCTGGTGGGGCTCTGTGAGGACAAAAAAGTCTCTGTGACTGGCTGAAAAGATCAGGACCTTACAAAGTTGTGTCCTGTTATTTTAACAACCAAACAAGTAAGAAGAAAAATCTTTTCTACTACTACTGCACAAGTTGAAAAAAGGAAAAACAACACAAACCAAAAAAAAGGCAAAAGCATGCTGAGTCCAGCAAGTTATATGACAGTTGAGAATGGCAGCAAGATGAAGCAGAAATTCAGTATCGGTAACACAAGGCCGAGAGGCAGAAAAAAAAATGCTAGGGATGAACAGTAAAGGCTATTGGGTCACCTCACAAGTCTACAGATGTTGTGGCCAGTATCTTTCATTACATGAGTGGGAACTAAAGCTTCAACAGAGAAAAACAAGTCCAGAAGAAGAATTAATATTAACTTAGAAAAAGAATGATAAAATGCTTTAAGGGAAACAACATGTTGAAAGAGGAAAAATATCTTTAAAAGAAAAAAACAGGCGTGAGAAGCAGAATGGAATGTATATTTTACCCCTCAGCTCAATAGCAAAGTAGCAGGGTTACAAAGATGCAGTGTTTCCTTCGCTACATACACAATTTTCCTCATAAACAATAAAAAGTTGTAAGAAAAATTTGTCGCCTAGAAGCAACATTGCTTTAAGAAGCAACAATAATGAAAGCTGTATCAGCGTGAACTAGAACTATATGTATATACAAAACAAGTGCTAACAAAGCCTGCTTCTAGAAGTCTAAAAGCAAAAGAGAAAAAAATGGTGATAAAACTTCAACTCACAGTAAGTGCGCATCCACAGCGTGAAAGCATATTCTTCTGGCATGACCCTCAACCCTCAAAAAGCATTGGTCATCACACATGAACCAAAAAGCAGTACACTGAACACTCATGTAAACATATATGAATTTTAATTACAGCCATAGGCTTAGAGAAAAGTGGCATGAAGCAATGAGGAGGAACGTAAGTACCCTAGGATTTCATTTTCTTCCTTTGCTGAAACATTTGTGTTCTCCCTACTCAGAATTTCATTCTAAAAACAACACGGCACAGCTAGCGACTAAGTCTGTCCTTATACAAGGAACACTCAGATTAATGAGGAGGCTTTTAAACATCAAACATAGTTTGAAGGTGCTGAAAAAAACTGCAACAGATGTACAAAAGCTGCCCAACGACACAAGCATCTATGAATCAGAGTGCTTATGCTGAGATTTGGCTACTGCAAAGCAAATGCTTGTCTCTGACATACATGGCACTCAAAATTCAAGATCACACTTTCTCATTGGCATAGGGCAGGTCTCAGAACTAGTCCTGATGGTTTCTAGAGAGCGCAATGCATGGACAAGAATATGTCCATGAACATACACATATGTCAAAAGACAGCAAATATGCTTAGAGCATATAAAGGCAAATTCAGACCTTTCTACAACTACTTCTTATCTTTGATTCACTGCTCACCTCCTACACTGTGTGACATCAATTCCAGCCTTCTCGGTACTGCATGCACACTACATAATTTTGTTCATAAGCTTCTTGTGCTACACACAAGAGTGAGATAAATTGTTTTTCCCACTGTTCTGACTAGAAGGATGCTCCAAAAACTCACTGCCCTAGTTGTTAAAACCCTCCTCCTAAGTTCCCAGCCTCTTGGCAACATCATCCTTTGATTTAAATAACTCTTTTATCCTTGTTATTGATAAATGTGTAGACCACAAGTCCTTCATTCATCTCAATTACCTATGGACTCCATTCTTGAAGCTAGCTGGACCTATCTTTTTTTTGAATATGAGGATCAGACATGCTGATGATTTCATGAAGTGTGATACACATGAGCATCAGCACCCCCTGATCCAGTAGCTGAACTGGACGTACTATGGTTGATGCATGCCAAGATTACTTTAAGGTTTTTCACACAGAAAGCGGCCACAAATCACATGGGGTTATGCCCTAACAGGACACTCATGAGCCTCCCTGGCTGAGCAGAAATTTTTGTTTTATTGTACTTCCTTTCATTCGACCATGGATGACCAGTCATCAAGAATGATTTTGTCATCAAGAAGTGCCTTCATCACATTCATGTTTTTCAAATCAAGATGACTCATCAAAATATTAAGCCAATCAGTGTTGTGACAAAGGACATCCTTGACGAGTTTTCACAAAGGTTACTGTTCCTTTTGCTACCTCTGAAACAATGACAAGGAGCAGTACTGAATGGAGAATAGAATCTGACTGAAGTTCATTAGTCATGGACAATGTTTTCCAAGAACAAGAGGAATTGGCACTTGCAGGACAGGACACTGCCAACCAGGTTTTGCTTCCTCCTTTAAAATTACATTCATATAGGACAGGGCGTACTGGGAGAGGTGTCATATCAAGCAGCAAAATATATGCCATGCTCTGAGGTAGAAATCAAGTCCAACAAGTCATTACCCTACCACTAAGGAAAACATTATGCAAGAGAAATCCCTTAAGACTGATAAACTGGTCTAGAAACACTTCTGGCAAGGGTCCAAAGACTTCGTATTTGAAATTCTAAACAAGGGAAGACTGGAAGTGTAGCTGGAAGGCACAGAACACTCCTGACAACATTCTTCCTCCGAATGCAAATATAACAACTGATGGGAATGTGTGAAGATAAGCATTTACAATCAGCAAGAGGAAGGAGTGATGGAGAGTACAGAGCAAGCCTGACATTCTGCTCAGTTAAAACTACTTTCAAAAGACAAGTAACTTGAAGGTTACACCAGCTCTAAGCTTAGAAACTCACTCTAAAGCATAGAAACTCAGTCCTGGGTGAAGGGGGAGGGCAGAGGGGAATCTCTGACTGCTTTGAATGTCTCACAACTTTGAATATGATCACAGCACTCTGCTTAATGGCTTGTCTGCACAGCTACAAGAGTGGTTACAAATGAAAAATACTTTAAAATACATTCATACAGTTTCAAGCAGTATTAAAGGTTCTAAAAAAGCATTTGTGTAAGACAATAAAATTCAATAAAAGCCTCACAATACTTTAATTTGCTAACATTATTTATCCATGACCTGTTACAAATATAATACAGTCCACAACTTTACACATAGAAGTAATGTAATAAGTCCAGGACATCCTTTTCACACCGCTAACTACAAAAACACAGCTTCACCATGAAACTTCAATTCAGGTTTTACTAAGGAGTTTTTTGTTTTCATAAAGTTACACAACATATTTTCTGGGAACACAAGAACGATAAATTTCAAGCACAATATATGTCTATATATATAAAAGTGAGCGGCTCACCTGAAATTATTATGGTGAATATTGCAAGCCCTTGCCATTAGCACCACAATCATTGGTCGAAAGGCCTTTCCTTTCCCATCAAAGTAATATTCACACATTTCCTTAAGTTCTGCTGTAGAAACAAGTAATTCCTATAGAAAGGAAAACAACATATCAGCATAAAAGTCACAAGGCCAATCCATTTAGTGTAAGCAAAACAGTATGGGTGTGTAAGGTTTTGGCCATTCCACCCAATGTAAGCTGAAGTTGTTTTTTACATTACTAGGAGTACTCTGAAAGGTAAATTATGTATTCCGGCAGTGCAAATGAGGAGAAAAACATTGTATTCTGGTTCTGTAAGATATTTAGAAATGCTCTCTCTGCCTTCACTTTAAGTTTCAGACAGCTGTTCATAAACATAAGGAATATCCTTGCAACAACTACCCTCCAAAGCGATGGTTGCTATTAAAATAAGAAACATCACAACATCCCAGAACAGTCACCATAATCTTTTACCTTTTTAATATCTTCATAGAGATTCTTCAAGTCTTTTCTACCGAGTTGAAAAGGGTCCTGGTATTTTTCATCACTAACTGTCTTACTGCAGCTGCACAAGTTGGATGAACTTGTATGATGAAACCTGGTGACAGTGTTTTTCAAGAAAGTAATGTTGTTAAAAACAAACTTTCCCTGATTTCCCAAACAGGAACATTTCAAATTATTTCCTTCTCTTCTTCCTCTCCTTTCACACAAAATTTAATCAAATAGCTAAAATATAAGCAGGAGGCATCAAAACACTGTTTTCAGCCAGCTAATAATGGGCAAGGACGGCTCAGCTATGTATTGATGATCATAAACTTCTAGGAGCTGGCAAAATGCAGCACTTAGCAAATAATAACCCCTCCATGCCCTTAAGAGATTACAGGAGTCTTCTGAGACACATAAAATTACATAGCTCTCATTGTATGCCTTTTGAATATACTATTGACAGTATAGCATACATCTGGAGATTAAGCCTTCATCTCCCAGTAACACAATCATTGTGTTACTTTCTTCCCTCTCTTGCTTATTCCTAAAAAAGTATTCCTGGCTTGGATTCGAAGCCTCCTATGTGCACCCAGCTACACTATAAATGAAATCAATATTTTCAAGTAGCATGATGATGGTATGAAAGTTCATAAGTAAAGGGTGAAATCTGCATGTGGATCCACTAGGCTTAGACCTGATATTTTTATTTTTACCACAGCAGCAGTCTACAGGGAATTATGCAACTATGAACTAAAGCCAATAACCTTATTTTCAAAGTTTACAGCTCACAGCTACCCAGTTCACTCAATAACTATGTCTTTACCCATTACACAACAACACGAATCTCCAACTTACCGCCAAAATATATTACATATTTTTGGAAGTGACAAAGTTGAACTTCTTTGGGTGAAGTGACACAACTGCACAAAGAAAAATCAGGGTTAATTTAATAGCACTTTAAACTGACAGAAAAAATTCCACTACAAAAAAAATAAGTGTTTGTTCATCAGCACTGCTTTATTTCCCCATTTTAACAACCCAGCAAAGGCAGTCTCAAAGTCTTCTTCCATATTACGTGAGACATAACTGCCAATATGTACATTAGCTTCTGACTTAAACCAACTCTTCCACTCAGGAATGTTGGACTTTATCCCCTTGGAGGACCAATGCAGAAGGAATATCAGTTCACTTCTCAGAACTGCTCTAATGAAACCTTGCTTTTGTTTTTGTGGAAGGTGCAATTTTCAAACGTTCTCTGCTTTGTAGATAAATCTGGACTGCACCAGTCAAGGCACAGAGAAAAGCACAAAAGCCGTTTCCATGAACTGCTACACTAACAGAAGAACATGTGCTTGTTTTCCCCTGAAGCAATTTTAATTCCGTTTGCTTCTTGCAATAATTTACACATGCAGGTCTTCGCTGCTACATGTCAAGAACCTAACCTCCAAACCTATCTGTCTCACAGATACCCTCCCCCTGCAGACAGAGCCCAGGAGCCTGGGGAAAGACGCAGTCTCAGGTACAGGGTTCCAGCAAAGATGGGCTGAGAAAGGAAATGAAACTTTTCCTCTGCTCCTGGTAGCACTGCCAGGCACTACCTAGCCCCACCCTGGAGTGCACGCTGCTTCAGGGGCCCAGCTGGGCTGACCCAGCCCGGAGTCCCTGCAATCCACCAATTCACCAAAGTGCCTCTCCAAAAGCCAGCGCAGGAACGCTCAAGGAGACCTAGAACTTGAAAAGAGTTCCCCCAGCTGGCTCCTTATGCCTCAGTGTCTCCTTCTCCACATCTTGAACACTCCTTGGATGCACATGACACAAAAAGGCCAGGCAAGGACATAAGGGAAGGAGAGGAAGAAGAGGAAAGGGAGGAACCCTAACATAGATCTGCAGCTTCCTGCAGTCTGACCTCAGTGCCAAGTCCTACAGCTGATACCTTCACAGGTTTGCTCCCTCCTACCTCTCGCTGCTTTCTGTTGCTAAAAAACATGATCTCCTCTCCTCCTTTATTTCCTTCGAGAGGGCACAAGACTGACTCTCTACACTACTGCTGAACTCTGTCAGACCAGGCCGCGTACAACGCTGGACACACCGCAGCCGGGACACTTTACTGCAGGTCAGAAACGCAGCTTGGCCTTCTGAGGAAGAGGTAAAGGAATGCGGTGAGGAAATCACAAAATCCCTAGGTTTGAAAAGACCTTTGAGATCATCAAGCCCAACTGTACCCGTCCACCACTAAATCATTTAAGCACTTAATCTACCCGTCTTTTAAACACCTCCAGGAATGGCGACTCAACCACCTCCCCGGGCAGCCTCTGCCAGTGCTCAATAACCCTTTTGGCAAAGATATTTTTCCTGATGTCCGAATAACTGCCCCCGTCACAACTCAGAACGCACAACCACACGGACAAACGCGGGGAAAACCTCGCCCTGCCGAGAACCGCTCTCCTGCCCCACCTAGACAAGCCTTCGAGCGGTTCCTCCCCGCAGCAGTGACCGATCCTGCCCTACAAGCCCTCAACCCGCTGTTTAACCTTGTGCCGAGTGCGCCCCGGCCCTCGCCGGGCCCGGGGGAGGCGCGGGCTCGGCGGCTCCGCCCGCCCCATTCATTCGCGGGGCCCTCCGGGCGGCCCGGCCCGCACTCACCGCGGCGGCGGGGCCGGTCCCGGGCGGGCGGAGGGGCGGCAGGCGGCCCGGCGGCGGCGCCCGGCGGCGGGACGGGCCGAGGCGGCAGCACCAGCGCAAGGCCATGGCGTCCCCCGGCCCCGCGCGCCTTCCGGCCCCGCCGCCACCCGGAGGCGGAAACCGCAGCCCCGCACCGCCTCCCGCGGGACAGCGGGGAGCCTCGGGGCGGCTCTGGCCGCCTCTGCCCCCGCGGGCCTCTGCCTATGGCCCCTCTCCTTGGAGAGCCTCCTCGGCCCCCCCCCCAGCTCTGTCTGGATGAAGATGTACATCTCCACTTTGCCCTGGTGCTCCCGCACATCCCCGCTCTGCCCCTGGAGCTCCCGCACATCCCCGCTCTGCCCCTGGAGCTCCCGCACATCCCCGCTCTGCCCTCAGTGCTCCCGCACATCCCTGCTCTGCACATCCCTGCTTTGTTCTGGTCCTTCTTCACGCTCACCTCTGCTGTGGTGGTTTTGATTGATGGGTTGTAGCAGATGACAAAGCAAAAATTAAGTTTGGCGGAGACATTATATACACAGTCAAATAGTACTTTTAAAATTAAAACTAGTTTAGCCATAAGAGTCCTTTTTTTCCTTTTTTTTTTATTAGCAATTTATCCTAATGGAGACATGTGCGGTTCCCAATTATATGCTAATGCAAAATTGATAACCTAACACCGGATTTGAAGTACACGAAGCTGTGTAGCTCCCAGGCATGCAGAATTGCCTGTAGTAATAAAGATAATTTATGTGATAACATTACAGAAATAATTTCTTCAAGTAATACAATTACTTGTGAGGCATTAAGAAATAATAATTGGTGATAAATTTTGTGGCAGCTGCTGTAACAGGATTTGTCATTAGAGGTATTGAGGAACATGGCTAACAGCAAATCTCCAGAGATGCTAACTAACTTACAATTTTTACAAGCAGTGACAATGAGGTGCTGGGATTTTATAATTCACATGGAATCATGAAATTTTTGAAAGAAAAAAAAAAACCAGTCCAGTGATTTAAAACAATATTTGTCTTCTGTTGCTATGGGTCAAGGTGTGGAGTAGCTCTGAAAGAAGAACGAAGCACATCTTTGGAGTATATATGTTACACATCTTCTGTTATGCATCTTCTGACCCTTTCGTTTTTCTGCTTGCATTATGCTGAGAAGAGTCTACGCTGGTTTCTTAGGTTACTCAGTTATCACCACTGCATACGGACTGTATATGACAGTTACCAGGGCTCTATATCTGTTGCACTACATCATTCAGCTCTGAGGGCTGCTGAAATTTTCTGTCTTGTGCAAATACCTTTTAGAGTTGTGTACAATTGAGTGCAATACAAAAGTGCCCTAAGACTGTTCTAATTGCAGTTAATTGAAGCTATGCTTAAATATGTTTTAGAGCTTGAAACTGGTATGCTCTGCTGGTTGCTTTAGTTCCAGAATTCAATTCTTTTAAAAAAACCCAAACAGAATAAATTCCTAAATTTATTTGGGGTTGCTTTTCATGCAGGTTTAATACACATTGTAATAGTGGGGTTTTAATTGTGTATGAAGTATTTGGATCGGATTTAAGAGGGAAGGCAATAAGAATGGTTAATTGTGGTTTGTTTTTTTGGTTTTTGGGTGGTTTTTTTGAAAATGTTCCTTGTGTGTCTCCTGTTTATAGATCCTTTTCTGTTTGACATGGTCCAGGAAAATTATGTCCGTAATGTGAGAAACTGTATTCTTTCAATTGTCTATCCTACACCTTTTAACTCTAGAGTTTGTCTTGTAGATGTTTCAAAGGTTGGCTATTATTTTTGTTCCAGTATACTAAAATATACTTAAGTATATTTTAATAATCATATGCTATTTATTGTGAAAGCATCCCACCAACATATTCTTTAAGCAAATAGAACATGTAAAACATATTGTGAGATGTCTTTTAATAACAAAACTGGTAGAGAAAATAAATTCATTACCACTAAAAGTTTGATCAAATTAAAGTACCATCTGTATTAATTTTTTTTCTCCAGGAAATTCTTGAAAATATTTTGGATCTTGATATATCTGTCAGAGAAACATCTGATTTTTGTCAGTCTGCCAGTGGTGGGAAAGTGATATCTGGATGTGTTCCGCTGGCCCATAGATATGGGGGTCATCAGGTAACTATAACGCTTATTGTTCCAGGTGGAATTATGTAGATAATTTCATTGAATTATACCTTGATAATACCAGTAAGTGTATGAGTATATACCTATAGGTATACGAATACTTAGAAATACTTCAGCTGCAGATCTGTTCTTCATAAGGGGCTGCGTTGGAAGAGAACTATAATATTCTTTCACAGTACCATGTCTGCTTTTTCTGCTTCTGTTTACGCCAGAAGCAAATAATATTTTTAACTTCTGTTAGCTGCAGAGTTTTCTTAGCACCCCTGCAGCCTGGCAGTCTCTGTTTTGTGATAGGTATTATCAGCTCAGAGGAGTGAAGAAGGGCAGAACCTCACTGAATTCAGCAATACTATAATTAATGAGAGTTAAGTTTCATTGAAATGAGTAAGATTATTCTTGGAAGAGAATGGTAGAATTTGATTTGTAATTTGCAATTTAAAAAATAAATTACCAGCTGTGTCAGTTTAAAGGCTCATTATACAAAAGAGAATGGGCTGTAGCTTTACGTCATAGCTCGAAGGTAGAGAAAAGTAATGGGGATTACCATAATTTTTTTCTCTGGTTTTCTAATTTGTGTTGGTGTGAGTGTGGAAATACAGCTTTAGGGATCACTATCTTAATGACTACCTGAGTAAATCACAGAGAACCTACATGTAATTTGTACTGTTTAACTGCTATAAATGATAGAAAATAACTTGATTTTCATTTTTGTCAGTTTGGTAGCTGAGCAGGTCAGCTGGGTGATGAAAGAGCCCACTTCGTCGGAATATATACAAACAGGTGTGGCATTTTTATAAGTGACTGATTCAACTCTGTATTGTATTTAGCTGATTCATGCATAGCCCAAGGTGTACTGTTAGAAATGTTAATGGTATTTTTTCAGGCATGGTGAGAGATGGGAGCTACAGTTAAAGGGATCAGGAAAGACCCCATACTCCAGGTGAGTTGCACTTAATCTATGAACACCAAAACTGGATGTTTTCTTTTTGAAATTTACTTTGATTTTATGTCTTATTCCTATTTCTTTGTTCTTCATAGGAATGGCGATGGAAGAGCTGTGCTTTGCTCTTCTGTGCGAGAATTTTTGTGTAGTGAGGCTATGCGCTATCTTGGGATTCCTAGGCAGAGCTGCTAGGTATTTTTTCTTTTATTTTTCACTGCATTCTAATTTTCATGTAGTTTTGTGACTGAGTTTCACTCAGTACCAGTAAAGCAGGACAGTTTGTTTCCAAGAGGATAGATGCTGCAAACAGAACAAAATATATCCCTCCAGTTTTGTAGGTTTTTGGATAAAACTTTCCAGTAACAATGAGCTTTAGATATTAATCCATTCACTTCTGTCTTTGGTATCCTATAAAGTATTGCTTTACTTAAATATGATATTGTGTACTGTCTCTATCTTGTGATGTGCAGCTGTTGTTCACTTGTAAGGTTGTCTTAACTGAATGACCTTGATTTGAAATGTGGTTTATTTTGTAAAGAAAGGAAAAAGTGGATGCTAGATTGAGAAATTATATGTGACACTAACTCCCATCTCCAGCTTGCATGGTACTGCAGCCAAGAGGTTCTTCTCTTTGAAAAAAATAAAATTGTTCTTTCCCATTTTGCTCACTGAAAGACTTAGAAAACCAGCAGGACTAGATTCCTGCTGTGTAATTAAGAAATAATACCTTTAGTGCATGTGGATAATCATTGAGTTTGCTAATACATTTTAAATGGTTAATGAGGCTTTTATTGCATTGAAGCTAAGCATTTGGATGAATTTTTCTAGATTCAGGCCAAGTAGGAAAATGTTGTAAGTGTATCATCATAGTCACCTATTTGCATGCAATTATTAAGATGGTAGGAAAAATTGTCAGTTAGATGAATAGACGTTAATACTGGAAGTAACACTGCATGTAGGTAACTGCTCTCAATTCCTTGAGTGTGCAAATACCTCTTGAACAGAGAGGGAGATATTGTAAAAATATAATTTAAAACTAATCCTGTTTGAACTAAAGCAGACCAATACATTCACTTGTTTAGGTGATTTTTTCAGAATTAAGTAAGCTGAATTTTTCAGATGATCAGGTTTAAAATGTCAAGTTCATTTTTTTGTTCCAAGTGGTCTCATGCCTGTACTCTGGCATTTCAGGCTTTAAAGAAAGTAAATGTTCTGCAGAAAAAGCCTGTACTCAGCTGCTACGTGGCTAGGTGTCTGTGAAGTGTCTGCAAATCTCTCTGGCATTAATTTTAACACAGTTGTTCTGTTGAAGTAGAGTGTTTATAAATGAAATTTTTGATGGTTTATTCACTGACTGCACCTTGAGATCTCTTGCTGTTGGCTGTTAATGCAGAAGTTTAAATCTGTCACTATCAGCAGGAGAGTATCTGGCAAGGTTGTAGCCTTTCTTTGCTGTCATCTCAACTAATTGTGCGGTGCAAAACGAATATGAAACGGATCCTTAACTGAGCACAAATTCTGTGGAGTACACAGTATGCTTTAGTTCTCTGCTGGCAAATTGGTGCCTGGCTCTCTTAACTGTTCTACAAGCTCTCCAAACTGTTTGCAAGACTTCATTTGGAAAAAACCCAGCTGATATCCATATTCTTCCCAATGGGGAGCTGCTGCACTGAGGCTGGCAGGTTGTGCTTACAGAGGTCATGTCAAGTCTTGGCAGAAGTGTGGGGGAAAGCCTTACAGCTTATCCCAGAACACCCAGCGGGTTGGTTTGCTCTATTAATTTTAAGTACTGTGTTCTCGATGGGGTGCTACAGTTTATGACTGTACTGCCAGATAAAGAAAGCTTCTTCATATTGAATCATTTTGGTCACATACCGGGACTACCAGTTAGTAGCGTTATGCATTAGGTCAGAGAAATGAGCCAATATGCGTAGTTTCAGAGTGGCCTTTAAGTTGCACTAGGCTTGATGTTCATGCAAAACAGCAGGCAGAGCACCTGGGAGTGTGTAGACCAGCCACTAAGCTAGAGCTAGGGGTAGGGAGGGATACAATCCATCTACCCTTCTGTGAGTGCTGTTCCAGCTTCTCTGGTGTAAGAGCAATTTCAACGCTCCATTTCCTGGGGTTGGGTGCATGTCTGGTCTCCTACTGAATTCTCTCAAGTAATGGTAATTACCAGCTACAAGGACCATTTGAAAACTATTTTTGCAGTGGGAATATAGGTAACTTTATGTGAATGCTCCACTAAATGGCCAGCTCATAATTGTTGCTCACCCATTAGCTTGTATTAGTAATTAACCAAATGTTAATGCCTCCATGGACTTTTTGTCAGTAATAAGAGAAGTTCTGGTATTCTGCAAGAATTTTTCAGAAAGCTTGCTATGAATTAAGTAGTCAAAAAGAAACAATCCTTCTGGCAGAGGTCTATTCAAAACAGGATAATTTAATCGCATTATTATTCTGACTCCTCTCCACTAGTGCTCTGATGCACACGCTATCTTCTTAGCATCTGGAGTTCATACCCTTGGTTTTAAATACGTTTTTCTTCTTCCATCTCACTTATTTCAACACCTTTTGTGCTTACTCCCACAGACATACCAATCATGTGTTTGCAAAAGAGTCTTTTTTTCAAATAACTATCTTAATGTGCTTGTATTGGTACAGCTCCAGTAATGGGAGCAGATTGATTTCTAGATACCTTTCCCCTCCTTCTGTAACAATTTGCTGCCTGTTCCTTGCAGTTAACAGAGAATGCTCAGTTTGGATAGCTACTAGATGCCTTCAAAAATACAAAATATAATAATAATTTAGTTTCAAAGACACTTGCTGCTGAAAGCAACTGCACCATGTAAGAATTCAGACAAATTAATTTTAATGCTTTTTTTGTATGTGTTTATGTTCATCTGCATGCTTCATATTTTTGGTCCAACTAAATTCTTACTAAAATTTTTATGGTAAAGTATGCAAAACCAGAATCTAGTGTACTCTGAAAATTTAACATTTGGGAGTTGTTGTAACTTTGTGTGTCTTCTGTCATATTTATCTATGGATTATTTGGTTTGCTTCTTGTTGTTCTCTGTGTGCCTCCAAGGAAAGTTTGGTTCTGTCTTCTGTACAGCCTTGGACTTACTAGTAGACAGCAGCTGTAAGTAGCTGCATTAAATTTCAAATAGCACACCACCCAACTATTTTGAATAGAAGAATATTTTGCAGTTTCTGGCAAAGCAAGAATAAAGAAGAATTATATAAAATTTGCTAAATTTTCCTGCTGCTAGACTTGAACAAGAAGTCTTCTGTGCCTATTAAGGGGACAGCACCTCTTTCAGAAGATACGTAACTTACCTACTCAGGCATTAACCCTAGGGGAATATGATGACCTTGCACAGTTTGTGAGGATTGATTCCATTTTATTTTCCCTGATATAACAGAAACCAAAGTGAAATTACATATTTTATTTTGTAAAATGAGTGAAAGTTGTGAAATATTGTGAAGTAAGTGAAGTGGTTCCAAGCACTCGCAAATTTCAATATTCAGATAAACATGAAAATTTAGAAGATGTACACTATTTTAAGGCAAATTAATTTTAAGACAAGTGAAAAGAAGAGATTTTTAAAAAAAAATCCAAGTACAAGTGGCAGTGAAGAATAAAGGTGCAATTATAATATGTCATCAAAATTATGCCTTTTTTGTGTGTTGGCGCTATTTGAAGAGTTCCTGATTGCTAAGGGTCCCAGATCTATCCTTGAAGTTCCTGAGACAACACTTTAGGCTCATGTAAAGGGCAACCTCCATCTAAGGCAAAAATTTGGTTTCTAATATCTTGGTCCTTCTAATCTTGCCATTGTCCTCAGGGAAATTGTGACTTTTGTAATGTTATCATGACACTAATCAGTCACTGAGGTTCCAAGTGAATGCAGTACTTGTTTTTGCATGTAACCCCCTCCCCAAGAACAATATAAGTAGTGGAAATTGGACAATACTGTATAAATACGAAAACCCCACATCTTGCTAATGAAGCTTGGTAAGGCCCAGCTTTCTGTTTGCCTGTGTAATTTGTAAATAAATAAAAAATTCTTTATTTTTACAAAAGAAATAAAATTACGTAAAATGTGACTTGATCTTCATTGTGAATTATTTTTCCTGAGATAACTTTTAAATGCTCATTTCTTGTTTGTTACAGCTTAGTTGTAAGTGATGATGATATATGAAGAGACGAGTTTTACAATGGAAATATTAAGAAAGAAAGAGGTAATGAGCACATTTCAAAATAATATGGTGCAACGCTGTAACTTAATTCTCCATAGCAAACATGGACTATAATATGTCATATACGTGTAACAGAACGTACTAAACGAGCTTTATTTCATCTATTAAGATATAAAAGCTTTCCTGACAAACTCTGTCTGAAGCGTACCTTAGTTACAGAAAGGAAGCTCTATGAGCACATCTGCTGTTCTCGTGGCATATATGTGGAAGTGCTATAATTTTTATTTTCAAATACCATTAAAAATTTTTATTGAAAACTAGAGGAATTTCCATTGTTCTGATAGCAATACTAGGATGGTAGGAACGCTGCTGTGGCACATCATCTACACCTGCTCTGAAAAAGAAGGAGATGGCAGAGCATTTGGGAAAATTTCTTTATGTTGTTTTTTTCTTTGTTGCTATCACCGTTGGTGTAATTCTAATATTGATGCAGCACTGGAATTTTGCTTGTATTTGCTGATATAGCAAATTAAGCTCTATAATTAAAATGTATGTGTGGTAAACTAACATTTATATGTATTAATCTGTTACGCATTGGTCATACTCATAAAAATACTAGTTTAACTATGCATATATAAATTCTGCATCTGTAGAAACAACACATGATGGCTTTTACTATGGAACTATTTTATTTTGCTGATACTCTGTTTAAATGTAAACATGCATCTGTATTTAAGGTGCAGTAGTGCTACGACTTGTCAAATCATGGTTTCGTATAGATCCTTAGAAATTTTGGCTTGTTCTGGGGAACTGGACTTGGTAAGGTTTGGATTTAATCTTCATAGTAACTACATTAGTTTTCATAACAGTCATACCTATATTATAATGCATAAATACTGTTGGAATTTAAACATAAATTGTTTAGAAAGGAAGACTGCATAATTTAGAAAAATAACCTGCTGCTTTCCTGCAAGCATACAAAAGATCTTATGTCACAAGCATAAAACCCTCTAGATGTTTTTGAAGGCCTGGATCTTAAAAAATAAGAAAGATTTTATAGCTAAAATAGGTCTGGTAACTAAGTACTAGGGAGGAGGTTTTTTATTTGGGAAGATTTATAAATTTAGAGTGTAAGTTCCTACATTTCTTATAGGTGTCTGTGAAGCTAAACTAACAGAAATATTAAATAAATCACTAGCCTAAGTATGTTATATAAAGTATACTCTTCAGAAACATGCAGAACTAGAGAAGTAGACTAGTTAAGAAGTTGTTGCATGGGTTCAAGCTTCTTAGAAATATTAATTTGTGTGTGTTATTCCATTTCAAGCAGTTAGCATGAAAAATTTTTAGTTCTGCTATAAATATTTAAGTTGGTCATTTCTCCTCAGGAGCAATGTGGTGGTTCATAATCGCTTGCAACAGAAATTGTGTGGGGGTGCTTAAAAACAACCAAGAGATCATAGCAGCAGTTGTATATTGTAGCAACTGATAATTCGATTTAACTTCCCGTATGACTACATACTGACTTTCCTTTTTTATTTTGAAATCTCACAACAGATTTTTGTTGTACAACTGACTGACAATTCATGAACTGATTTTAAGTTTTGTTTTGGGTTTTTTCGGTTGACGTATTTGTGACCCATTGAATTTAAGGAGCATGTAAAGATCATTTCTACTTGTGCAGAATACATGACTCCTTCCTGCGTGTTTTGGAGGGGGCTCCAGAAAGAGTGGCTAAGAGCAGGCCAAGGCTAGTGCAACTGTCTGTGCTTCCTCCTCAGAGAAGGTCCTCCTGAAAAAGGATGTCCTGGAGCAATCAGCTGAAACTCAGAGACAACAGGTTGGATGCCCTTCTAAGAGTTAGGTTGCTAGATAGTCTGATAAAATCATCACAGTTTGAGGAGAGCTCAGTGATTTGCTCCAACAACCTGATTAAAAGGTAAAATCTAGATAGTTGTGTGCGCAGCTGCACAACCCTTGCCCAGGTCCAACCCTTGCCCAGGTCCAACCCTTGCCCAGGTCCAACCCTTGCCCAGGCTGGCATCCACCCTACCTGTAGACAGTGTTTACAGCTTCCTGTGCCAATGGCCCTGGCTGGCTCTAACCACAAGAAGGTCCTATAGGGAGCTCCTAAATGTACTAAATGTCAGCTGCTCTAAACTTTAGATCTGCAAAGACGGGCATCTGACCAGAATTGCAGTTTTTAATGTGCGTATCCCAATTTCCTAACCCTATCTTGTAGCACTCTTTTGGGAATCATAGAATCACTAGGTCGGAAAAGACCTCTTGGATCATCGAGTCCAACTATTCCTATCAACCACTAAACCATGTCATTGTAATCATATACTTGTTTTTCAATACACTAAGTTCTCCCACTGCCCCCTAAAAACTGATATTACTGCATGCGAAACCAGATCCTGGTGTCCTCTGGAAGTTTTAAAATGTAGTTTTTACATTTAGCTGCTAGAAAACAGGAATTTTGAATGATCAATTCTAAAAGTACTAGTTTTGGTTTTTGAATTTTGCCTTTCATAATACAGAAAATTGCTAGACTTTATCATCCAGGAACATTTTCCAGCAATAGCCACGAATGATTCAGATAGATATCTGGTAAGTCTTTTATAAAAGTTATGTTTATTTTTCACAAGACTGTGAACAAAAATTATACAAAGGTTTTCAAAGTTTCAAGTTTTAAAAGACTTTAAAATTCTGGTTTCTATTATTTTTTGTTCCCTTACTGCTCAGATTTGAAGCAAGCAGTGGTCATGAAGTGATGAATTATGCTTTTTCTAGAATGTGAATGAAAAGTCCTGAGTGACAGAGATATACATTTAAAACCAGAAAATATATGACATATTTCCAAAGTGAATCAAATTTTTCTGTTATTTATTGTATTCCATATTTTTGAATCAGAGGACTTGAAATAAAATATGTATTTGATTTTAGGAATTTTTCTCTACAGTCATATCAGAGACTGCGAATCTGATTGCTTTGTGGATGTCTGTGGGGTTTGCACATGGTAAGATGTGGTAGATGGTATTGGCTTCACAGGAGTGACTATAGTCATATACTTAAAGGTGGCTTTTATTTTTCACTTTGTTCTTCTTTTCTTCTGATACTTTCACCTGCAGCAGTATCTCTTATGCATTAATACAGAAGCTTTTTCATAACAGAGTTAAGAGCACTTTCTGATCTTTCAAAGCCTGACTCTAGGACAGGATCAAGAATATGGGAGCAAGAGTTCTCAAAATTGTAACAGCTTAATGTACAAAGACCACGTATTGATGAATCTGTAGGTTTAATTGCTCTGAATTTGATGCATCTATATAAAAACCTTTTATAGTGTATAGGATACAATGCTTTCCACCTTTTGTTTCAGATTGGTATTATGAAAAATAAAATAGTATTGTCTTGCTAATTCTGTCAACTTCCAAGGAAGCAGCTAAAGACCAGTTTGCAAGATGCTGTTTCATTTCCATATAGTGATGAAAAGGAAACAGTGCCACCTAGGTATAGAAACAAGATGCAGGATAACTTAGAGAACGGTTTCTCGTTTTCATACTTAGAATGCAAGCCAGGTCAAGAGTAAGAGACACATTTGTTTTCCAGAGTCTGATTTCTGAAAGGTAACTGCTCCAAAGTTCTCTTGGTCAAGTAGATCTATTTCACAGCAGATTTTCTAGAGAATACAAGGTTCAGATTGAATTTTAACTTTTGTGTCTTGTTGTTTAATTGTAGGTGTGTGCAATATAGTTAACTTCAGTTTACTATCCATAAGAGTAGATTATGGTCCATTTAGATTCATGGAATCCTATGATCCAAGTGAGTGTAGCACCTGTTTTTTTACTTAAAATACATTCTTTATAATAATCTATGTAGTTTCTGTGTGCATAAAAACACCTAACATTACCAGCAGAAAAATCCCAAGCATGTGTATTGTTTGAAGAGTTTTAGGGAAAAAAATATATCAGAGGTCAATTTTATGATATGCTATACAGGTGCTAAAAGTCTTGTTAATTAAGTATTATTATTAAACCCATTTTTATGAGAATGTTTCCAGTTTAACTTCATCAATAGATGCTACAACAGAAACTTAGAAAACTAAAAATTGCATATTGCTCTAAGCAGCCAAAGGCAAAAGTGGAATAGTAACTTTGTATGTAACATGTTTTAGCTTTATAGTCACAGCAGCTAATTTTATGTTGGAGGAAAACAAATCAAACCTACCCAGTCATGGCAACCTTTCTTTAGAAGCATCAACTCAGCCTGGGATTTGTAAATATAGGTCCAGTATGCAGATAAATGCATATTATTAGATTATTGTTTAGAAGTTGTATCTAAGTAAGCTTCAGAACCAGCAGTGGTCATCTTGCTATCTGTTTTCATGAGACTGCAGCCTCAAATTAAGGAAATCTCATAGGAATAAATTGTTTCTGTTGTATTGAAAAAAACAAGGCTTTTCTGGTTTTAGATCTTTCTCTATATGGTGGGTTGACCCCAGCCAGCAATTGACCTGCCAGTCACCTGTTCCCTCCCTGTTGCTGCAGACTGGGGGAGAGAATTGGAAGAGCAAAGATAAAAAGCTCTTGGGTCAAGGTAAAGGCAGTTTAAAAAGCAAAGGGGAAAAAGGGGTGGGGAGGTGCGAATGGGGACAATACCAACAAGTGATGTCAGTCCCCAAGCAACTACCTTGGAAAAAACACTGCTAGTTTTTATTGCGGAGTATGAGGTCCTGTGATATGGGATATTCCTTTCGTCAGGTGGGGTCAGCTGTCCCAGCTGTATCCCCTCCCAGCCCCTTGCCCACCCCTCACCTAACTTGCTGGGGTTGCAGTGCAAGAACAGAGAAGGTCTTGGTGCTGTGCAAGGACCACTCAGCAATAGCTACAACATTGATGTGTCATCAGCGCTGTTTTAATCACAAGTCTAAAACACAGCACTGCACAGGCTGCTATGAAAAAAATTAGCTCCACCCCAGCCAGAGCCAGCACACCCTAGAATCAGATGAAATGCTTTAGAATTAAAATTCAGATTGAAACCAAATCACCAGATTTGGTGATCTGATTGTGATGAATGCCCTCTGAGGACTTGGGTAATGCTGCATACGTTCATCAGCTTATCTGCGTTTGTTCTGAGCAAGGGGTTGATACTGCATCCACTCAGAGACTGGTGCTGTACCGTTTACTGCACACAGTTTACTTCTGGATACCTGTAACTGGTATAGCAGATATTTATTATCTCCTAATTAATGGATTTGCATACTGGAACATGTTAGCCCTAACTTTTATGTGAGTACGTAAAGTTTGCTTGTGTAACTGAAACAAATCTGGTTTAGGTGGCATGTTTACTTAAATACATGTTTACACATGTTACTTTTTAAAAAAAATACTTATACATCCTGAATCTTGTTCTACAGTTGTTTACTTAGTCTGTGTGCTAAGTCGTAGTATTACATGTAGTAAAAACATTGTGTAAGACTTTGGTTTTAGGGTAAGACAGTCTTTTTCTGTTTAAACATCCAAATTTATTTTGTATCTTCAAGTAGGAAAATGTCAGTTGTGACATATGGGAACTCATCTGTGAAGGGCTTCCTAGATTTGCAAATAATAAATTTTGAGTTAAGTAACTGTTAATAAGTATCCTTGTGATACTTAAATATTTTGTAACTTTAGGGCTTTTATTAGTTTACTGTGTAAGTGTATAATTGAATGCACTTCAACATTATAACATGGATTGTTGACTTTCCCACAACAGAATAATTATAGTAATGTTTTGTTTGAAACAGATTTTGTTCCAAACAGGTCTGATGATGAAGGGTTGTATAAAATAGGAAACAAGGCAAATGCAGGGCTACTTAATCTAAGCAAGCTGTTACAAGCTCTAAAACCTTTATTGGATCCCAGGGAAAAGCAGCTGTAAGTAATCCTTAAAATATCTTAACACTTAAAAGAACTAGTGAGATGGGAGACCCTCTAATCACCATATGCACTGGAAAGAAAGGGATTACCTTGTAAAATCTTTTTTTTTCTGAATGGAAATTGATCCTGAACTATTTATTGGCCGGAAGAAGGTGGAGGGAGGGAAGAAGGGTTTCATTGGTCATAAATAATATCAAAATATGACAGAAAGATGGTCCTAGATGTTGTGTGGTCCATTCCCCTTTCCCTAAGGTAGGACCTTGGCCTATAGTTTTGCATTATAAGTTTGTCTAGCTTATTCTTTAAGATGCTTACCTGTGGAGACCATACATCCTCCTGAAGTAATGAGGCAATATTTCAATATCCTATTGTAAAGATTCCTAATAGGAATCTTCTTTTGTGCAGTTTAAACTCATGAATTCTTACACAATACAAAAAGGAAGAATATTGTATTTTTCTTCTTTGCACTAGCTATTTATGTATTTGAAGCCTATTAAAATACTTCCCATCAGTCTTTTTCCCACTATAGATCTTAGTTTATTCATAGTATCAATATTTGTGAGATATGAGATGGAAGTTTTCACTGTTTAGTGTACAGTAGGATTGTACCAACAGTAGTAATGTAATTCCACAGAATTTGACATTTCTTTTGTTTTTGCAGAGCTTCCCAGATTTTGGAGGTATACAGTGAGCGCTATTATAGCTTGTATGCAGTTCCAGAACCCAAACCTTATAGTCACAATACTATAAGTTATAAATTATGTTATGTGACAATTTCCTTACTTTGTTACTGTTTTCACTTTCACAGAAATATTCAAAACAAAATTGGGTCTTCCTGGGGACAACAAGGATCAAAACTATTTGATTGATTTCCTCTTAAAAGTGAGTTTGCTTTCCTAATTTTATTGGCAGGCATCTGGACTGATACATCATACTTTGAAAACTCTGATAGAAGTATCTTTTTTCACTAGCGTATGGAGGATACAAAGACTGATTTTACAATGACATTTTGGCAGCTCAGTGAAATTACTGAAGACCAGCTAAAGGATCTCCATACTCCTGAGGTATTAATTAATAGCAGCTCCCACCTTTAGGAAAACTTAATATAAAATGAGTAAATTAGGTTGGACTTAACGCTGGTGTAATAGAGAATGTCTCAAGCCATGATTTGCCTGGAAAATGTGTCCTTGTAGGAGTACTGGACACAGTGAGACTAATATTTCTGTGTCATTCTACTGCCCCATGTTAAGCCTGTCTCTAGTAATGAAGGATTCGTTAACAAACATGGCAGTGCTACAGACTAGAAGAAGACTGGCTAGAAAGCTGCCTGGAGGAGAGGGACCTGGGGGTGTTGGTTGACAGCGACTGAACATGAGCCAGCAGTGTGCCCAGGTGGCCAAGAAGGCCAATGGCATCCTGGCTTGTGTCAGAAATGGTGTGACCAGCAGGTCCAGGGAGGTTATTCTCCCTCTGTACTCGGCACTGGTGAGACCGCACCTTGAATCCTGTGTTCAGTTCTGGGCCACTTGCTACAAGAAGGATGTTGAGGCTCTGGAGTGAGTCCAGAGAGAGCAACGAAGCTGGTGAAGAGGCTGGAGAACAAGTCTTAGGAGGAGTGGCTGAGGGAACGGAGTTGTTTAGCCTGGAGAAGAGGAGGCTGAGGGGAGACCTCACTGCTCTCTACAACTACCTGAAAGGAGGTTGTGGAGAGGAGGGAGCTGGCCTCTTCTGCCAAGTGACAGGAGACAGGACGAGAGGGAACGGCCTCAAGCTCCACCCGGGGAGATTTAAGCTGGACATTAGGAAAAACTTTTTCACAGAAAGGGTCACTGGGCACTGGCACAGGCTGCCCAGGGAGGTGGTTGAGTCATCTTCCCTGGAGGTGTTTAAAAGATGAGTGGATGAGGCGCTTACAAAGGTTTTTTTGTTGTTGTTGTCATTTACATCTGTACCCTTAAATAGATCTTTTGGAGCCCCTTGTGGTCTCTTTAAGACTGTATTTTTTAATTCTAAGTATTTCTTTGTAACAGCTGTCCCTTGTAGAGTACAATTTGAAGCAGAAATCTGGCTCAACTCAGTCAACTCTGCATTTTTACCCAGCATTCATGTTAGAGGCAAAATTATCAGAGCTCTCTATAGATTTTTGTATGGGTTGGTAAATCTCACTAAATTTCTGATTGCTGTCCTAGCATTGACTGACCTTGAATATATTGCCATTATCACTTCATTATTCATCACCTTTCCCTCATCATTAGTAAGTCTATATCTCACGTCCCAAAGTATGTTACTTGAAGCATTTCAAATTGATCACTTCTTTATTTTTTTTCTCTCTTCATTTAGTTTTTAGTAGCACTTTATCTTGTAGTGCCTAAACATAGTTTCTCAGGAGTTGAACAAAAAGTTTTGACAATCAAAATCCCCCTACAAGTCTATCATTGTATTTCTTTATAAAAGATAAGTATAATAGAAGTTGTAGACCAGATCATAAAATGCTTGTAAAGGCACAACATTTCTTCTTTGTCCTTTTTTTAATCTGGCTTGTCTTTTAGTATCTCGTAATTATCTTGTCACTCCTATTAATTACAGATATTTTTAACACCGCTGTGAAACTTGTCAATTTGCAATTGTTACGAATGTGTATCTGGGACAAATATCCTCCTGCTATTCAGAGTCACGGTTTTAATGTGAATTATCATTTTTTGTATGAGTCATATGATAACTTCTCTGCCTTTTAAGTATTCTTTATATATTGTTAACACGCCTTACCTTTGAAATCTCATTTACTGGACTGAATCAAATATTTGGCCAGAGCAAACTACTTTGCCAAGCAAGAAAGCACTATTTTTTTAGCAGTCAGGGCAAGATGTTGTTATGACTCTGTATAGGTTACCAAGGTTCCAAATAGCTGTTCTTATTTATTGGCTTTTTTTTTTTTAATATATGTAAGAACATACAGAACAGTGTTAATGTGAAAAATAAGAATGTGTGTATCCATTTCAGTCTTTGTTCTGGAAGTCAGCACCTGGACATTGTGCCAGAATGTTTTCTACTACATGGACAGCTTTTATAAAAGAGGGAGTGGCAGTGCAACCATAGGTTTCGGCCCATGTTCTGATTTTGCAAGAGGCGTTCACCTTCCTCTTCTGGCAGGAATATGAGTGATCAGACTTCAGCACTTAGAGAAGAGAGTGAATTTTTTTTTTTTTTCTGTCCTTTGCTTTATTTTCTAAATAAGATAAAGACCAGGGAAGGGCAATGAAGCTGGTGAAGGTTCTGAAGAACAAGTCTTATGAGAAGTAGCTGAGGGAACTGGGGATGTTTAGTCTGGAGAAGTCTGAAAGCTGAGGGGAGACATTGCACTCTACAACTAACTGAAAGGAGATTGTAGGGAAGTAGGTGTTGATCTCTTCTCCTGAGTGACAAGCGATAGGACGAGAGGAAATGTCCTCAATTTGCACCAGGGGAGGCTTACGTTAGTTATTAGGAAAAATTTCTTTACTGAAAAGTAGAGTGGTGAAGCATTGGAACAAGCTACCCAGGGAAGTGATGGGAGTCGCCATCCTTGGAGGTGTTAAAAAAAACATGTAGATATGGCACTTTGGGACATGGTTTAGAAGGCATGGTGGTGTTGAACTTGATGGTCTTCTATGAAAATTCTGTGACCCTTTGTGTAATCATAGAATCACCAGGTTGGAAGAGACCCACCAGATCATCGAGTCCAACCATTCCCA
Source organism: Clamator glandarius (assembly GCA_033459285.1). NCBI lineage: Eukaryota > Metazoa > Chordata > Aves > Cuculiformes > Cuculidae > Clamator > Clamator glandarius. The sequence goes on along the minus strand of JAUNZM010000475.1, from coordinate 600,068 downwards.
CCAATCTCTAAACCATACCTCTCAGTATCTCATCCACCCGCACCTTAAACACCTCCAGGGAAGGCGAG